>ML825783.1:68892-103658 GCA_009831015.1 Picea engelmannii | reverse complement strand
GACCTCCTTGATCATCTCACATGGGATAAATACTTCAGTAATATTGATCTGAAGTCTGACTACCACCAGGTCCCAATAGAATAGACATATGTGTGGAAGACTACCTTCAAGTCAAAATAAGGTATTTTTGAATGGCTAGTCATGCCCTTTGATTTGACAAATGCTCCAAAAACTTTTATGAGGATGATGGATGATATCCTATGAAATTTGACCAATACATTTGTAGTGGTGTATCTGGATGACATCCTCATCTAAAACAAGACTTGGGCGGAACACTTGCAACATATTCAACAGGTTCTGCACACCCTGTGACAACACAAACTATATGCAAACTTGGAAAAATGCTCCTTCGGCATGGACATGGTCCATTACTTAGGCTAGATCATTGATCATCATGGTGTGCATGTGGATCCAACCAAGATCCAGGTCATCCGTGATTGGCCAGCCCCAACCACACTCACTAAAATTCAGATTTTCTCGGGCCTCGCCAATTTCTATCATAGGTTCATGTTGGGATTCTCTCATATCGCATGGGCCCTTAGCCAAGTAACAATGGATGGCGGTAAGGAAATTTTTTTGTGGGGCCTATCCAAACAACAAGCCTTCGATGAATTGAAGAATCATTTGTGCTCATCCCTAGTAATTTCATTATAGGACCTGCAATATCCCTTTGAGATCGAGACAGATGCTTCAGACTATGTTGTGGGTGACACTCTCACTCAACACGACCACCCCGTGGCATATCATAGTGAGACCCTATCAGATGTTGTTTATAAGTACCCTACTTATGACAAATAAATGTACTCCATCATGTAATCTTGCCGCTAGTGGAGACATTACATTCATGGGAAGGAGACAATCATCCACACTGATGACAAGCCACTAGAGTTCATGCAAACCCAAGGAAAATTGCAGAATGACCACCATTATAAGTTTTCAACATACTTAGAAAAGTTCCACCTCAACATCAAGTATAAAACAGGAAGTACCATTCGAGTTGTTGACTTCTTCAGCTGACCTCGAGTCTTGGAACTAACCACGGTAGTATACTCTTGCGGCCATGAGACCTCCTAATGGCCCCACCTCTACGAGACATACCCTCACTTCTCTACCAACTACCAAGTGTTGGGTGCCAACTCAGTAGTCGCTAATTTCCATCTTTAGGATGAGCTATTGTGTCGTCTGGGCCATCTCTACAGTCCATCAAGTGAGTGTGCAAAGCTGATTTGGGAAGCTCACTACAGTTGGGTGGTAGGACACTTTGGCATTGAAAAGAGAGTGTCAGTCCTGCAAAAACCTTTCTACGAACCGAAACTTTGACAGGATGTCGACAAGTATATCAGGTCCTATACTTCCTGCACTATTTCCAAATTGATCACTAAGAAATAGGGCCTGTACACCCCTCTTCCTACTCCTAATAGGCCATGGGAATCCATGTCAATGGACTACATGTTGGGCCTTCCATCCACCAAGAGGGGAAATGACTGTGTTTCTTTGGTTGTTGATCGCTTTTCTAAGATGGCGATTCTAGCCGCCTGCAAGAAGAACATCACAGAGGAAGCCACTGCCAAGCTCTTATTTGAATGAGTATGGGTACATTTTTGGATCCCACAAACCATTATCTCAAGCTGTGACAGTCGGTTACTCAACTCATTCTGGTCGAGCCTTTGGTCATTGCTAGATACCAAGCTCACCAAATCCACTGCCTTCCATCCCCAGACAGATGGCCAAACTGAGGTCATCAATCAGATGGTCATACATATCCTATGCATGTACAATTCAAAACACCACAACACATGGGATGAGAGTCTTCCCTATGTCCAACATAGCTACAACCGAGCCCTACAAAGCTCAAATAGCTACAACCCCTTTTAGGTGGGGTTGGCATTCCAAACATTGGGACCCATGGATGTTGCACTACTCCTAGCGACCACCTTGGCCGAATCACCCCCTGCTCCACCAGAAGTTGATAAAGTCACTCGGTTCATTGAGCAGATCTAGCACATCCACCAACAAGTTCATGATATTCTAAAGAAGTCTAATGCCAAGTACAAGAAGCGCTATGATCAACATCAGGTGCAACATAAGTTTCAAGTGGGCGCAATTTTTTGGTTTCATTTGCATAAATAATGCCTTACAGGGATCCATCAGAAGCTTCACCCACTCCATTATGGTCCGTATGTTATCACATATAGTTGTCAAGGGAAACAGGTTGTCAAAGTTTGCGGCTTGCACAAGGCCACCAAAGCACCGAATTTGCCAAAGCTGTGGAAGTGGCTGAAGGCCCGAAATAGATCTGATCCATTGATAAAAAAGAGCCATGCATCATTAGATATGTCACTCCAGGAATTTTACTTCGGGAGTTTAAAAATGAGAAACATTGCAAAGCCTAGAAGGGTCGAAGCCCAAAGCACCCGAAGTCCCGAAGCGCCTTGAGGATAAGCCCCAGGTCGTAGGGAGGTCACATAGGATGTGGGCCCAAGAAGAAAGGTAATCACCCAGCGCATGATTGGTGACTCGAGGTTTCAAGGAATCAATCGCGACCGTCAGATGAATAGAAAATCTGACCGTTGATCTGAGAGGAGTGATTTCAGCATTCAGGCATCTGGGAATCTGTAGTCAAGTAATGTGAAATATCCCAAAGCATGAAATCCCGAAGCGTCATATGGGATAAGTGCCAGGTCATGACCCGAGGTCACAAGCATGGAGGAGTGATGAAGAAGAAGCTGGCGCCTGAAGCTTGAGTTTCCAAAAATGCCCGTATTTTTTCACGAAAGAATATTTGCAGAGCCTCAAGGCGTCAATATTGAATTGAAGAAGTCATGGTCATCGCTTGGAAACATTCATTGGCATCAGGCCTCATCCTGATCCCAATAGAGGAAGTTATTGAATATGGGGTTGGCATTTGAGACCTTGTCTCACCCCATAAATGGAAAGTGTTGCAAAGATCAACCATAAAGGCAGAATATCCACCTGAAACTTTCTGTAAAATGCCTAACTTCGCCTGTCTCACGTCTGACATAAGGAGGCCTACACAGTCTGACAGAGTGGGCGCCGAATAGAAACTTAGAATGCAGGGGTCTGATCATGCTTGTGGTAGTTGCAATAGTTTTGAGTATATATACTCAGTTTTCATATTTTGTAAATGTCGATGGTTGAGCAATGCTCCCGTTTTGTAAACTTTTGATGAAGAACACTGGTTCTCTGGTTATGTATTTGTTTTTGAGACATCTTGGTTAATATAAGTCAACTTTCTTACTCCATATTATTTTCCTCTGATACTGAGAGAGTTCATGTTTGATTGATTCACATGGATTTTTGTAACTGTATTATGATAAATTCTTGATTATAGTACTATTATGATTTCTTTCAGCTTCCTTGAAATTTGAATCCAAGAGGACCTTGTGTTTAAGTTTTTCCTCCTTAGGCTACTGGAAAATATGATGTTCATAGTGGACCTCTACACCTTTCTCACTAAATATTCCTCCTACTCACCCTTACTGACTGAAGTTAATCAACACCTCACCTGCATGTGCATACCAATCTAGTTTTCTGAGTTAAAACGATATCATCTTGAGTCTGCGCCCATTTGACCTCTTTAAAACCAACCCGTGACATACAAATCTAATGGGTATTGGGCTTACCTCCAACGCAATATGGACGTGACTTCTAGTGATAACACCGTACACCATCACCAAGGATGTGGGTGAAAATGATTTTGAGCTCAACATTCCCCCCTTCCTTGGTCTATGTCCAATCTTCAACGTGGCTCTCCTTCGACCATATTTCCCACCATTATTAGACACCTCAGAGATAGCAAAGAAATTGACACCAACAAAGATCAACTATGAATGTATGCAATAGGAATCTAGTGATCATATTGTGGACACACAGATCAAGGGCAGTTGACAGCAAAGGATCCAAATTTATCAAGTTGTCAAAGCAAAGCGGCTCCTGCACCAAGGCAAGTGGCTCACCCGGGGCCAAATTCAATAGAAATTTCCTCATTTGATGGGGGAACTCAACACAATGGAGACAATTGCTTCCTAAGGAGGGAGGATTGATCCAGGTGGATATCGGTGGCCACCCACATATTCCATTGGCTCAAAAAAACATTTTTCCACCTTGGCATGTTTTCGGGTTCCAAACTTTTGGGGCCATTTTGAGGCCCTAAACGACCGTTTTTGGGGATTTGGGGCCCAGGTGATTACCAAAGTGACCAAACTGGGCCAATCAAATATTTTTCTTCTCAATTAGACCTTTCTAATGGGCTATCGTGTGACTAAAATGAAGATCGTATGAAAAAGTTATGACCCCGAGAAATTCATGTACTAACTTACCCAAACGGGGCCCACATGACTTTTGGCACTTCATCTCCTAGGGTTAGGTTTTTGGATGTATAGGGTTTTTGACATTCTTGTTTATTGTAAAAAGGCCTTCATAGATTCATTGAAACCATCTTATTTTGAATGAGCGTAGTCGTCACATCTCTTGTTAGAGATAAGCCACCACCATTCCAACAAGCTTGTTTACGCTGCATTTTACAGTTTCAGCTTATTTCCTTATTTAATAGAAAACCATTTTTATTGTATCTCTGTTATTATGTGTTCAACATATTTTAATAATCTATATTTATTTCATTCTTCTCATAAAATATGGATTAGTGGTATCAGAGCAGCTTGCTCCTTGTCGTCTTAATGCATGTCCTCAACGAAGTCAGGTTACAAAGAATTGGGTCTCGAGCTTGTTTCTCTTGAGGAAAAAATCTCTCGCATGCCCAAGCGACCTCTCATGGTAGGAGAAAAGAAATATGATGGGATAGGAGATCCTTTCAAAATGCTATTTGAGGAATCCCTCATGCAATAGAGGAACGAGATGATGGATAGTTTCGCGCAAATCCTTCGACGACTACCATCAGGCGATGCATCTTCCTCAAGCATGGTGCCACCCCCTTAATGGTAAAAATCAACTTCGATATTCCTATATTTGAAGGTTAGATAGACGCAGATGATATAGACAAGTGGTTGAATCTACTAGAAGGGAATTTTTCTGTCTATAACTTTTTGAATAGAGAAAATATTACTTTTGCGCTCCTCAAAGCCGTTCCCCATGTCAAAGATAGGTGGGAAACTTTCTGTGAGAAAAAGGAAAGAGAGGAAAACTCATTATTTATAGTCGTGGCCACCTGGGAATCCTTTAGGGATGATACTAAGGAACAATACTACACTGTCAGAAGTTATGAAGACATGTATACCCAATGGACCACACTACAATAAGAAAGAGACCAAGCAGTGCCAGAGTTCACAAATATCTTCCATACCTTCTGCACCAAGCTGGGTATCAAAGATTCAGAGAGAAATCTGGTGATCAAGTATCATGGTGCTCTACATAGATACCTCCAGACCAAAATGGAATTTCTAGACATCTCGTCCTTGGGCGTGACCTACTGATATGTCGACAAAATCAAGCAGAAGCACAAACAAAAGACGTGACAATTTGGGCCTGAGAACCACTCACAACAAAATCCAGGAAAGGGTATCCCCAACCCATAGAACAAAGGATAGAGAAAAGATGGATAGTATCAGGAAAGCTAGTCCATGGTGCAAGCAATGAAGGACACTAGAAAGACAAAGAAACATACCAGGAAGTGGTGTGACTTCCATAAGAGCCCTTGGCATAACACTGCTGAATGCCGCTCAAAGCAGTCGATGGTGGCCGAAGTGAAAGCCTCTGTATCAAATGTGGGTTCTGACTCTGATTAAGAACCATAAAGGGGAAGACAGATCATTAACGTGAAACCCAGTACCACCATTTCTACCACCAATCTCCAGCCTGGTGAACCACATGAGCCTGAAGAAGGAGAGCACCTCTTCCATTCACAGATGTGGGAAAAAGGTACCCCACTGCACAACATTGTTGATAGCAGTAGCCAGAAGAACCTTGTCTCAGCAAAGGTTTTCAAGCGTCTAGCCCTGCCAACAATTTCGCACCTACAACCCTACACTATTGGATGGCTTCGCCAAGGAAGTGATCTCTGTGTCAGCTAACAGTGCCTTCAAAGATGAGGTATTATGTGATGTTGGTCCTCTAGAAGTTTGTAATGTTCTTTTGGGCCAACCTTATTTATGGAAATTTCATGTTGTATATGAGTCTAAGCCTCGTAGTGTTATTATTACTTTGAACATGAAATTGTATAGGATACCCAAGGTAGTCCCTCCTAGCACTATTTCCTTGATCTTTGCCAAGCAATGTAGGAAGGTCATCTCTCAGACCGAGAAATTTGTCTACTTCGTTATTCGTTCTCAGAGTGAGAGAAAGATCATAGCCACATCTAGGGCCTTTGCGGCTGATCTCTCCAAACAATAGAAGAAAGTGGATAAGGTCATGGAAGAATACTCATATATATTCTCATCTCCTACTGGGGTACCTCTGCACTGCCAAGTCAAGCATCCCATCGATATGACCCCAGGCGCATCACTACCCAATGGGCCAGTCTACCATCGTTCTCTTTTAGAAAATGAGGATACCAAGAGGTAGATATCGGTGGCCACCCTTGATATCAAGAGGTTAGAATGCATGGCAACTCCTGCATCAAGGCAAGTGGCTCACCCGGAGCCAAATTTAGAAGAAATTTCCTCATCTGATGGGGGAAATCAACACAATGGAGAAAATTGCTTCCTAGGGAGGGAGGATTGATCCAGGTGGATATCAGTGGCCACCCACCTGTTCCACTAGCTCAAAAAAATAGTTTTCCACCCTGGCAATTTTTCGACAGTTTTTTCGGGTTCCAAACTTCTCAGGCCGTTTTGAGGCCCTAAACGATGTTTATTGGGGATTTGGGGCCCAAGTGACTATATAAAGCATTGACTTGGGTCAGCCAAATTTTTTTCTTCTCGGGTATACCTTTCCAACAGGCTATCATGCACGTAAAATGGAGATCGTATGCAAAAGTTACAACCCTAGGAAGTTGATGTACTAAATTACCCAAACGGGGCCCACATGACTTTTGGGACTTCATCAAATAGGGTTAGGTTTTTGGATGTCTAGGGTTTTTGACATTTCTGTTTATTGTAAAAAGGCCTTCAGAGCCCCATTGTAACCATCTTCTTGCGAATGAGCACAACCGTCACATATTTTCTCAGAGATAAGCCACCAACATTCCAACAAGCTTGTTTTCTGCTGCAATTTATAGTTTCAACTTATTTCCTTATTGAAGAGAAAACCAATTTTATTGTATCTCTGTTATTATATGTTAAGCATATTTTAATAATCTGTATTCATTTCGTTCTACTCATAAAATATGGATCAGTGGTATTAGAGCGATCTGCTCCTTGTCATCTTAATGCATGCCCCCAACGAGATCAGGGTACAAAGCATTGGGGCAGGAGAAAATAAATATGACAGGACAAGAGATCCTTTCAAAATGTTGCTCGAGGAAAGCCTCACGCAACAGAGGAAGGAGATGATGGATATTTTCGCGTAAATCCTTCCACGGATACCAACATGTGACACATCTTCCTAGAGCGGAGGTGTCGCCCCCTTGAAGGTACACGTCAACTTTGATATTCCTATATTTGAAGGTTAGATTGACGTAGATGCAATAGACAAGTGGTTGAATCTACTAGAAGGGTATTTTTCTATCCATAACTTTTCGAATAGAGAAAAGATTACTTTTGCCCTCCTCAAGGTCGTTCCCCATGACAAATATTGGTGGGAAATTTTCTACGAGAAAAAGAAAATAGAGAAACCCTCATTATTTACAGTCGCGGCCACCTGGGAATCCTTCAGGGATGCTATTAAGGAACACTACTACCCTTTCAGAATTCATGACAACATGAATACCAAATGGACCACACTACGACAAGAAAGAGACGAAGCAATGCCAGAGTTCACAAATATCTTGCATACCTTGCGCACCAAGCTAGGTATCAAAGATTCAGAGTGACATCTGGTGCTCAAGTATCATGGTGCTCTGCATAGATACATCCAGACCAAAATGAAATTTTTGGACATCTCATCCTTGGGCGTGGCCTACCGATATGCCTTCAAAATCAAGAAGAAGCTCAAACAAAAGATGCGACAATTTGGGTCTGGGAACCCCTCACAGCAAAAGCCAAGAAAGGGTGGCCTCAACCCACAGAAAAAAGGACAGAGAAAATATGGACAGTATTAGGACAACTAGTCCAAGCCGCAAGCAAAGAAGGACACCGGAAAGGAAAATAAATATATCGGGAAGTGGTGTGACTTCCATAAGATTCCTTGGCATAACACTGTTGACTGCCGCTTAAAGAAGTCGTTGGTGGTCGAAGTGAAATCCTCTGAATCAGATACGAGTTCTGACTTTGAGTTAGAACTAGAAAGGGTAAGACGAATCATTAACGTAGAACCTAGTGCCACCATTGGTACCACCATGCTCTATCCTGGTGAACCAGATAAGCGAGAAGAAGGAGAGTGCCTCTTCCATTCACAAATGTGGGTAAAAGGCACCTCGCTGCACTTCATCGTTGATAGTGGTAGGGAAAAGAAACTCATCTCAATAGAGGTCGTCAAGAAACCATACCCACAACCTTAGACTATTCGATGGCTTCGCCAAGGAAGCGATCTCCACGTCAACCAATAGTGCCGACTATCATATGACATCAAGCCCTTCAAAGACGAGGTACTGTGTGATGTTTCTCCTCTCGAAGTTTGTAATGTTCTTTTGGGCCAACCTTATTTATGGAAATGTCATGCTATATATGAGTCTAGGCCTCATAGTGTTATTATTACTTTGAATAAGAAATTGTATAGGATACTCGAGGCAGTCCCTCCTAGTGTTATTTCCTTGATCTCTGCCAAGCAATACATGAAGGTCTTCTTCATGATTCACTCTCAAAGTGAGTGAAATATCACAACCACATCCATGGCCTCCATGTCCGATCTCTCCACATAAGCAAGTGGATAAGGTCATGGAAGAATACTCATATATCTTCTCCTCTCCTATTGGGTTACCTTTGCACTTCCAGCTCAAGCATCCCATCGATCTGAACCAAGGTGCATCACTACCCAATGGGCCAGTATATCACCTCGCTCTATTATAAAATGAGGATATCAAGAAGCAAATCCAAGAACTTCTCCATAAGGGGCACATCCACCCCAGCTCATCGCCTTGTGGGAGCCCAATCATGCTGGTGGAGAAGAAATACGGGACCTAGCAACTCTGCATTGATTACCGGGCCCTGAATAAAGTCACATTCTGAAACCGGTACTCGATTCCTCAAATTGACGACCTCCTTGATCATCTCATAGGGGCCAAATAATTCAGTAAGATTGATCTAAAGTCTGGCTACCACTAGGTCCCAATAGAAAAAATAGATGTATCGAAGACTACCTTCAAGTCAAAATAAGTTCTTTTTGAATGGTTGGTCACGCCCTTTGGTTTGACAAATTATCCAACACATTTTATGAGGATGATGGACGATATCCTATGACCTTTCACCAATACTTTTATAGTGGTGTATATGGATGAAAAGGAATTAGGCTTGTGATATATTAAGGAATGAATGAAAAATGAACTATCTCAACACAAACTCAAAGAGAAAACCTTAGTATGCTTCTCCTTCTATCTTCCCTTTGTTCCTCCCTTTCCTTTTTCCTTTAAGCACATTAGAATTGGTTGAAGTAGTTGAACCACTTCATTAGTTAAGTTAACTAAAAACTCAACCAAATTTCTAGTTAGGGGGAAAGGTAATAAATTATAATAAGGGTTTTAAATAAATAATAACTAGTAGGTGGGACCCCTTGTGACTCCCTTTAGCTATTAACAATCATAACATAACTATTTAATTAAACAAAAACATCCCTCCTTATGACTCCCATCATCACATTCATCTTTGACAATTTATCTCATGATTTTTGAAATTATCTCCAAAATATATCACTCATATATCCAAGAAAAACATGTTGTCCAAAATTTTTGAAGTCAACTGTCATCAACAATAAATAAAATAAAACTTAAAATCCATATTTTCCAGTCTCTGAGGCAATATTTCCCTTGTTGCTGCTATCACCTTTTAGTCTCTTTGAATTTTCCTTAGGCTGTGTGGAGCCTTTAGGATTAATCTCGTTGATCACATGAGAGAAATCGTCCCTCAAATGCATGCGGGAGGACATAGATTTATCATAATCATTTGAAGGTGAGGAAGGGGAAGTAGTGGCTTTCCCTTTGTCAGGGGCACGATGGGCCTCAGTTTTCAACCTTTTTCTTGAAAAGATCATTCATGTATGCATAATTGATTAGAAAATAGTTCCGTTAACAACCATACATGGAAATTCCTTAAAAATATGAAATAAATTTTGGCTTAGCAACATATCAGACTCATGCAATCCAATCCATACAAATTGTTTAACTATTGTCAATGAGAAGGGGGTGAACAAAAAGGTCCTGGGATATGCGAGGGGTTTGTATTGAGCAAAAAATGTTAAAATGAGGGGGAAAAGAATCATGGTTACTGCTCACAGACAACACACAATCAACCGTAATGTAAACCAAGGGACATGTCACTGTAATAATCCAAGAAACTGCGATTTCAAACTGTTACAATACATAATTCTCTTAACTGTAATTAAATTTTAGGATCATAGAGTGAAAAATGGATAGGGGAAGGTGAGGGGATTGTAATTAGTGAAAAGTGAAATAATGGTAGGGAAAGATAGTGGATATTGTTCATAAAATTAATTAAGTAATCCATAAAAACATTCTATATCAAACACAAAAGATCAACCAAATAATCACTGTGATCAATTAACAACTACTGTGTGAATTAATCAATTCTGTGTATTAACTTTCTCACAGTTCACAATTAAATCTTTAACATAGTGTCATCAAAACAAGACAATATGCTTTCCACAACAACCTGTAGAAGAGTTCTGTTTCTTCTCATTTATCCACTTAATGTTTTAAAACAATTTCCAAATGAACACACAATCACTTATTTCCACTACGTTCAACCTCGAAACATCAACCACTGTCCATGAATTACTTCTTTAATCAAACATAGAAACAAAAAGCATGCCCGATTTCATCCCTCGATTCCATTTAATAATGAAATTTTAATGAGATGATACTGTCATAGAATCCGTACCCATTTCTAATGGTGTAACCACTGATACGATGCATGATATCCCAAAAACATACACAATAGACAACCATGAAAAAATATCAATTCTTTAAATTGCATTGATCCCGATTGAGCAATTTAAACACACAGTAACATCAAACATCATTTAAATTCATAATACACTGTAGAAAACATACAACTCAACTCATAATGCAAGTAAACATACTCCAAATCAAACCATATCAATGTTTGAGTCATTAATCCAACACAAGGAGGCAGTGATGGTATGCCTTATTCCATTTCTCAAATCAATCAATTAAAACCATGCTGAACCATCGAATCAATTGTCACGACAAATGAATACAATGATTATACACCAACCTCATTTCAGACTTCAACTGTGTAATCAACCTAATTAACAGAGATGATCCCATAATCAAACCATTATCGACGCTACTCCACAACAATAAACAACATACCCGACTGGAACTAACTGGTTCATTTATCAAAACCGGGCTTGAATAATCAAGGGTTTTCTCTGTGGAACCAACACACGGAAACTGGAATCGACCACCAAAATTAGGTGAGAAACCTTTGAGACAACATGGTGAACACACCAATATATTTGGAAGACCAGGTGACATTTCACCAGGCAGGAGAGATTAAGAACATAGGAGCAGAGGTCCCTCACGGTCCAATAAATAACAACCAGAACACGTAGGGCATAACCCTCGCATTTTTCCCCAATCAACCTAGTTAATGATGATATAAAAACATAGCCATGAAATAAAAATCCACCTCAAAGAAATCCCCTTGGCATAATAGACATTGTAACCAAATAAGCAGACACCGATAGTATAAACAAGCCCATGCCCAGGTGAAATGATATACAGTGACACAAGGTGGTTTGAAATCAAACCCAACAACCCCATAACAAAAATATGACCGACAAAGTGACAAGAACTATGTGGAGACATCCGGTTAAGTCTGGACCGAATGAAACCCTCCAATCAAGACCAGTAAGGATGACAGAGAGCCTTCATGGCCTCTATTACTCAGAATAATCAATAAAAATGTGACTTCAACCATCATTTACATTTTCAATGAAAACCACGCAAACAATTGACCCTAGAGAAATATCACAAGTTTACACAGTTGCCAGTCTTGACAAATTCACAGATCCATACATCGCCGAGCCAATATTTATTTCATAACCAGAGCGGTTTCATGGATGGTGAAAAAGACATACCTATAATCAAGGAGCCTTAAAACACGAGCTTGGCCAGACAATTCTTCCACTTCTTGGAAATTAGAGCTTAACCCTAGCGCAACACAATTGATCAATAGGCAAGATAGGGTGACGACTAGTGAAATGAGTATGGAGTGACATGCAGTAAATGCACGTTGCTTCCATCCTCTATCCATTTAATTACTTAGTACACACAAACCAACCCTCCATTATTCCATCCAATTAATCCATGCATCGAAACCAACATCCATTATTTTCCAAATGCGCCACCCTATGTCACATTAACCATTGCCAACCATACTAAAAAGCATATCACATGTGTTTCCATATAACTCAATAAATCATATAGCCACTAACCCCGTTAGCTAGGACTAACAAAAATCCTTTTAGTTCCAATGCATATAGTGTAGCATATTAGTATATTCTAGTTTCTTCCTTTTGTATTTTGTTTATATTGCTTTGATCTCTTTTTAAATGCTCTTATGTGTTGTTACTAACATGTATCTTGTGCATGTGTCACAGTAATGAATCAAGGAACATATAGAAAAGGTAACAATGGATAACATAAGTATTCATAACATGAAATTAGAGCCTAGAGCAACATAAACAACACATAACATGGCTTATCCATCATCCATTTGTTGCAATTAGAACCAACATTTCACCATAAATAATGTAGAGCCCTGTAAGTAGTGTCTAAAAACAACAAAAACATCAAATAAGAACCTGATCCTCCGATCTACAAGGGGGTCCCACCTACTAGTATTATATATGTCATTATCTTATAATTAATAGGATTTAGCAATACTTTGTGGGAGAAATCCTCATTGAGATTTTAATCGTCAACACTACCTTGTTAGAAGTTATGATGACTTGTATACCAAATGGACCACACTACAACAAGAAAGAGACCAAGTAGTGCCAGATTTCACAAATATCTTCCATACCTTGCGCACCAACCTGGGTATCAAAGATTCAAAGAAACATTTGGTGCTCAAGTATCGTGGTGCTCTGCATAGATACATCTAGATCAAAATGGAATTTTTGGACATCTCGTCCTTGGGCGCGGCTTACCGCTATGCCGTCAAAATCGAGTAGAAGCTCAAACAAAAGATGCATCAATTTGGGCCTGGGAACCCCTCACAGCAAAATCCAGGAAAGGGTGGCCCCAACCCACAGAACAAAGGACACAAAAAATATGGACAATATCAGGAAAAACATTCCAAGCTGAAAGAAAAGAAGGACACTAGAAAGACAAAGAAAGATACTGGGAAGTGGTGCGACTTCCATAAAATCCCTTGGTATAACACTACTGACTGTCACTCAAATCAGTCCCTGGTGGCTGAAGTGAAAGCCTCTAAATTAGATGTAGGTTTTGACTATGAGTCAGAACTAGAAAGGGGAATATGGATAATTGACGCAGAACCTAGTGCCACCATTACTACCACCAATCTCCAACCTGGTGAACTAGATGAGATAGAAGAAGGAGAGTGCCTCTTCCATTCACAGATGTGGGTAAAAGGCACCCTACTAAGCTTCATCATTGATAGTGGTAGCCATAATAATCTCATCTCATCAGAGGTCATCAAGCGGTTGGCCTTGCTGAGAATGCCACACCCACAACCCTACACTATTGGATGGATCTGCCAAGGAAGTGATCTCATCGTTAGCCAATAGTGCCGAATGTCGTACAACATCAAGCACTTCAAAGACGAGGTATTGTGTGATGTTTCTCCTCTCAAAGTTTGTAATTTTCTTTTGGGCCAACCTTATTTATGGAAACATCATGTTGTATATATGAGTCTAGGCCTCGTAGTGTTATTATTACTTTGAAAAGGAAATTGTATAGGATACTCGAGGCAGACCCTCCTAGTGCTATTTCCTTGATCTCTGCCAAGAAATGCAGCAAGGTAATCTCTTAGACCGATAATTTTTTCTTCTTTGTGATTTTCTCTCAGAATGAGGGAAAGATCGTAGCCATATCCAAGGCCTTCGCGGCCGATCCTTCCACACAAAAAAAGAAAATGGATAAGGTCATGGAAGAATACTTAGATATATTCTCCTCTCCTACCGGGGTACCTCTGAACTGCCAAGTCAAACATTCCATCGATCTGACCCTGGGCGCATCGCTACCTAATGGGTCAGTCTATCACTGCTCTCTATTAGAAAATGAGGAGATCAAGAGGCAGATCCAAGAACTGTTCCACAAGGAGCACATCTGCCCCAACTCATCCCCTTGTGGGATCCCAATCATGCTGGTGTAGAAGAAAGGTGAGACTTGGTGACTCTGCATTGATTACCAGGCCTTGAATAAAATCACAGTCCAAAACTAGTACCTGATTCCCCGAATAGATGAACTCCTTGATAATATCATAGGGGCCAAATACTTCAGTAATATTGATCTGAAGTATGGCTACCACCAATTCCCAATAGAAAAAAAATATGTATGGAATATTTCCTTCAAGTCAAAAGAAGGTCTTTTTGAATGGCTGGTCATGCCCTTTGGTTTGAAAAATGCTCCAAATTTTTTATGAGGATGATGGACGATATCCTATGAACTTTCACCAATACTTTTTCAAAGGTGTATCTGGATGACATTCTCATATACAACAAGACTTGGGCGAAACAATTACAACATATGCAACAGGTTCTGCACACCCTGTGACAACACTAATTATATGCAAACTTGAAAAATTATCCTTCGGCATGGAGAATGTCCATTACTTAGGCTACATTGTTGATAAACATGGTGTGCATGTGGATCCATCCAAGATCTAGGTCATTCGTGACTGGTCAGCCGCAACCACACTCACTGAACTTCGGAGCTTCTTGGGCCTCGCCAATTTCTATCACAGGTTCGTGTTGGGATTCTCTCATATCGCATGGGCCCTCAACCAAGTAAATATGGGTGGAAGTAAGGTAAAATTTTTGTGGGGCCTATCCAAACAACAAGCCTTCAATGAATTGAAGAATTGTTTGTGCTCATCCCCAGTACTTTCATTACTGGACTTGGAACATCTCTTTGAGATATAGACATATGCTTCAGACTATGCTGTGGGAACTGTTCTCACTCAACACGGCCACCCCGTGGCATATCATAGTGAGACACTATCATATGTTGTCCATAAGTACCCTACTTACAAAAAAGTAATGTACTCCATTGTGCAAGCCTACTTCTAGTGGAGACATTACATTCTTGGGAAGGAGACAATCATCCACATTGATCACAAGCCACTATAGTTCATGCAGACCCAAGGAAAATTGCAGAATGACCTCCATCAGAAGTGGTCAACATACTTACAACAATTCCATGTCAACATCAAGTATAAAACAAGAAGTACCAACCGAGTTGATGAATGACACAATCGACCTCCAGTCATGACACTCACCCCAGTGATAGACTCTTGTGGCCATGGGACCTCCGAATGGTCCCACCTCTACGAGATAGAGCCTGACTTCTCCACCACCTACGAAATGTTGGGTGCCAACTCAGTAGTCGCTAATTTCCATCTTCAGGACAAGCTGTTGTGTGTTATCGGCCATATCTGCATTCCATCAAGCAAGAAAGCAAAGCTGATTTGGGAAGATCACTACAATCAAGTGGCATGATACTTTGGCATCGAAAAGACAATGGAAATGCTGCAAATTTTTTTATATTGGGCGAAACTTTGATAGTATTTCAACAAGTATATCAGGTCCTGCACCGCCTGTGCTATTGCTAAACCGACCACTAAGAAACATGGCATGTACACCCCTATGACTACTCCTAATAGGATGTGGGAATCCATCTCAGTGGACTACATGATGGGTCTTCCATCCAACAAGAGGGGAAATGACTGTGTTTTTGTGGTTGTTGAAGCCACTGCCAAGCTCTTCTTTGAATGAGTATGGGTACAATTTGGGATTGTTGGCCCTTGGTTATGAAAGTAAGCGAATATTAAGGAAGAAAAGATGAAATGCGAACTGCGTAGATGACACAATGACTGATACTGGGTCAAAGTGAGTAAAAGAGAAGAAAAGACGGACCAAAGTAAGAGAAAGCAAGTCGTTATATGAGGAGATCGAGGAAGACAAATCAACAAGGAAGACAGATCATGGACAACTCAACAAGTGGAAAAAGCCATTGGTAGATGCTTTGGAGCACCTCGTAGGAAAGAAGGAAAGACAGGCTGGTGAAGCCCTAAAAAGTGGGTCAAGTTGACCTAGGGTTTTAGACACCTAGGGTTTAGGTATCTATGGTTTTGACACCTAGTATTCGACCTAAGGCTATCGGTGAGCTATTGTGATGTATAAATAAAGGTCAAGAGGACCTAGGATGGGTTTTTTTGTCATTGGTTCAATTATGTGATGATGAACGATTATTGTTATTACTGAGAGAGGAGTATCGTGTGGAGAGAGAAGTCTGTGTTGTAATATCTTCAACTGGGTGCGAAGATCAACCCTGCAGTTGGGTGCGCAGGGAAGGGAGGAAGAGAGAAGAGAGAAAGAGAGAATATATGCTAGCTAAGAGCGCAGATAGGACTGTATGCTTTCACTTAATATATTATAAATCACAGTTCTGTGGACGTAGCCCTAGGGAGAGGGTGAACCACGTATATCTTGTTGTTGTGTGTGATTTATGTTGCATTCTTTTTCTCTAAGATATACTGCTATTGCATTAGTATGTTAGATCTGATATATAACTGTGCGAAGTAGGTTTATGTTGGGAAGAATAGTTTGATCTCCTTGTGTGATTTCCTCGATTCCACTTTCATTTTCTATGGTTGTAGACACCCGTGTCCTACAAACCCCTATAGCTACTTCCGGTGAGACTACATATGCCTTCAAGGTGTTGCTGAAAGGGCCAATAGTTAGGGCTTGTTGGTGTGCTATTAGAGATGAACCCTAGGTATGCCCCTGTGCCAAAAAATGGTTCCATTGCTGGGACCGGGATCTTCTTGAGGGAATGTCAAGGTGGTTTCCATTGAAGATAGAGATTCAAAAGTGGATAGAAGAACAGGAAAAAGACTTCATAGAAGCTCAGAATAAGAACCCTAATATTAGCACAGAAGACTGGTTGGGAAGGTATATCTTTACTGATATACATGAGATTTTCTTGGAGGAATTCATAAGGAGCTATACGAGTCATTGGCCAGATTAGTAGATGTTGAGACCCTAAATTGACATCCCCACTACCCTATTTTACTCCTCATATATACCTTTTTGGCTTACCTAATCTTGGGTAATGACAAAGAATACTACCATTAGCCATTGATAAGGTCATGAGGTAAAGTATAATTAATTGATGCATTTTTGTGGTTTATTGAGCTAGGAGATTAAATGTTTCATGTACTAATTCTTCAATTTTCCATGTATAATCTTTGACCTCTAGATAAATCCATCTTTCCTGTACCAGCTCAGCTATCCGATACTTATGCACCAGACTACCACCAGAATCTTTGATTGATTTGCGAACGATTTCACCTCCTTGTGTTTCACGACTAAGACTATTTAAATAGTCATGGCAAGGATGGTGGAAGTAGTAGAGAGTTAGAATAATACAGATGTGAAGCAACGTTATGTATTGCAGAACATATTTTGGGTGAATATTAATAGAAGGACACCATTTATCTCTATTCCTTGATAGTCTATGATTGAATGTGAGCTGAGTTGTTAGCATAGTTTGATTCTATGTTTTGAAGTTTGAGTGAGAGTAATGTGTGGGTTGAAAACAAGTTTATTGTAGACTCCAGTCACTGACCTGTTGAAGTGGCAAGGGCCCACCGCCCAACAAAGGTCAGCACCTTCATAGATTAGTATTAGCATTTGCTTTCAATAGTGTGAATGTTAGATTAGCTAAAGCTTTAATTCCTTCAGATGATAGGAGTACAGTTTAGACTAGAATTTTAATTATATGATCGTTTAGAGAGATTTACTCACTCTGTTTTGCATATGCTCTGTTTTTATGAATTTGATTTTGTTTCATAGACATGAATGTTGGCAACAGTAGTCAAACATATTTGAAGGAAAACTAGTGAAGTTTACAACAACACATTGTGAACCACAACATACTCAGTATATTGACTATCGAACTACCCATGCTATGTGTTGATGATTGATGTGTGATTTCCCTTTCAGAAGTGTGGTTGCATAGTTAATTCTCTGGGTTAGATAGATAAGTTTATGTGTCATAAGAACTCCATCTCATACTTGCATGTGCCATAATGGAGTAGATAGCCTCTCTGTTAAAGACAACCAAAGTGCATTTCGGTTTGCTAGTTTGTTTTGTTTCCAGCATACATAATCTAGAATAGTTCTATACTCATGACATTAGAATTACCTTTCTTACTGGTGTCTTGTAACTCTATTGATTACGAATCCCAGATTGATAATTAATGAGTGCATTATACTAAACATATACGCAACACAACATTTTGGTGCCGTTGCCGGGGAGTTGCAAACGATAGGAAGTAATTTTTAGCTTAGATTGTGTGCATAAATTTTGAATTCTTTTAAACGTTTATTGAGGGAGGAGGATAAAACATTTAAGACATGAGTGAAGAGCCACGTGGCCACTAGAGTGGGGTTCTCCAAAGCCAGGTTGCCTTCTTACCTTCTAGATAGAATTAGGATTTCAATTCAGTTAAGAATCAAATTTTCATTTTATGCATAGATATAGAGATAACAAGGGTAGATTTGTAATCTCTAAAGATTCAAAAACAACCACCCCCACTAATCCAACTAACACTGGTGTAGGAAAAATTCCACCAGGAGAAAAATTCAAGGGGAGCTAGCGAGGCTCTAGAAGGAGAACCTAAAACAGAAGAATCAACGTTGGGGCAGGTAGAACGTGAATCTGCTGAACATTTAGGAGACACATAAAATCTAGTTTCACAACCATCTATCAGTGGAATGGTAGAAGAAGAAGGAAATGCAGCCACAAAGACTGAGACTTTTGGGTTTCCAATCTTGGATATTTCCAGAAACATCAACATGAAAAATATCCCACTATCATCGTTACCCACTTTCAGAGGTATGTCAACTGAGGATACAGAATTATTTTTATTCGAGTTTGACATATTATGTAGAAGCTATAACTACTCAGACGATGCCCAAAAACTTAAGCTCTTTCCTACTACAATGAAAGATTCATCCTTAAGATGGTTCATGAGCTTAGGAGAAAATACAATCCTCTCTTGGGATCAGATCAAAGACACATTTTTATGGAAATACCAAGACTATTGTAAGGATAATGCTAAAAACAACAATTTTAAAATGTAGCAAACAGGAGATGAAAGCCCTGAAGACTACTTAGAAAGGTTCTTATACAACTATCAGAAATCAAAACTATTCATCACAGACCCAGCTGTAGTAAGAACTGTATTCTTGAAAGGTCTTAGAGATGACTGCATAGAATTTTTAAACTTGTTGAGTTCATGAGATGTACACCAAAAGACTTTTGTAGAGATTGTAGATTACTATAGAAGATACTCAAGAGGACAAGCTAAAACAGGCAAAGGACCAAGATATCCTTTTAGCAGAAATACAAAACAAAGCTCAGGGACTGTCACCAGAACTGAGTTAGGAAATTTATTAGAGAACTTTAAAATATAAATCTTGAGCACAATCAGTAACCAGTTAGATACTCTAAAACTGAAAAATAAACAAGAAGAAATGGTTGCTTTAGCAATATTTTGTCATAGATGTCGAAAGAAGCACAGTGAGAAAGAATGCCCATTAAATGTCATAGAAATATGTGGCCTGTGTACACTAGAACACCCCACATCTAATTGTCCAACTTTTCTTGAGCTACAAGCCATGTATAGGGTAGGGGGAGTCTCACAAGAACAACCATACCCTTCCAAAAGACCTTGGAGAGCCCAAAATCCCGATACATTTTATGACCCCAATGCACAATATCAACAACAATAATGGGGTCCTTCTCCAATGACCTATCCACAATGGACACCTCAACAAGCTCAAACTCAACCTTGGCAACAAGGTTGGAGGGGACCTGTGTATGGAAATCCCTCTTATCCTACATATCCACAGTACCCTGCAAACATTTCCAAATTACTACCTGGATTCAACCCACCACAGATGCAAGATTTACTCCCACCTCCTATACAACAAAAATTTACAACCCCCTTGAACCCTAACCAACAACAACAACCACCTATAAATGCCAATCAGTAGCAAAACCAAGCTGCCCACAACCCTCCAAAACCAACAAAAATCCCTGCCTAGTCAATCCCTAACCCCAATAATCGAACCACCCACCCGGTGAAAAATACAGAAGTTGAAACCTTTCCCACCTATGAAATTCAACTACGATCGGGGAAAATTGTAAACCAATCAAATCTTGCAGTAATAATTCAGGAAGAAAATGATAACCATTATGAGGAAGAGAACACTCAAACCACCCCTGCAGAAGAAGAGACCTCCCCTCCTATTCCAGTCACCTCTCAGTCTATACAAGTACCCCAACAAGTTAATCTCCCACCCTACCCCGAAAGACTATTAGTGAAGAAACCTGACCCACCCTTGCATAGAGATATAAAAGATGAATTACGAAATGTATGTATAAAAATACCTCTGCTGCAAGCCATTAAGGATATCCCCATATACGCCAAAATCATAAGGGATATTTGCATCAAGAAACCAAGAAGGAAGAAGAAGGAACCTCCCCTTGTTCAGGTGGTGGGACAATTATCTAAATTTATTTCTGAAATGCCATACGAATACAATGACCCTGGAAACCCAGTAGTCACTGTTGAAATTAATGGTATTTCTCTACTAAAAACACTCATTGATTTGGGTGCAACAATTAATGTAATGCATTTTGACACTATGCAAAAGATTCAAATCAACCAGTTAATACAAACCCAAACCATGATAGAGTTGACAGATAAGTCAATCATTAGCCCTGTAGGAAGTCTAGATGATGTCACAGTCACTCTAGCTTCCTCGGAATATCCAATAGAATTTTTAGTCATCTATTCTAAATCATCCTCCAAACCAGGACACCCTGTGGTTCTTGGCTACCCTTGGCTAGCCACAACAGATACCTTTATTAGCTGTCGATCTGGTGAGATGACTATAGCCAATGGCACACATAGAAAAAAACTTGTTCTCTTCCCTCCTGCCCAACCGACACAGGAAATACCTGTTTGGTTAGAAAACCCTTATGGAGAGGAAGATTGCATCAGACCTCTATTAACACTTGAACAAGTAAGAGGAATGCAAGAACAATCAGATGAACAAGTCTTAAGTTTATTTTTGGCTGACACAAATTGCATTGAATACCCAAGGTCTTTTGCAGGATTGTCACATATTTTCAGTTTCAAATTTCAACAAACTTGGCAAGCTGATATCACTCAATTATATAATTTATCACCAGCTTCCTCAGAGAAGGAAGAAACTACTGAAATTGTTGAGATTATCCCAAGAAAACCTTTGTATATCAACTCTAGTTTGGAACCAGAACAAAAGACAGAAGTAATTGAAATGCTCCAAAGACAATTTGATGCCTTTGCATGGGTTTATGCAGACATGAAAGGCACTCACCTTGAAACATGCACACATTATATCTACACTAATGACCAAATCAAACATGTTATACAACCTCAACGAAGGATGAATCCATCCCTTAAAGATATTGTAAAAGAGGAATTACAAAAACTCCTTCAAGCCAATCTCATATACCCCATTTCAGATAGTCAATGGGTATCTCCACTTGTCATAGTTCCCAAGAAAAATGGTAAGTGGAGGATATGTGTAGACTTCTGAGAGTTAAACAAAGTCACCCATAGGGATTATTTCCCCTTACCATTTATTGATTAGGTGTTGGATACCTTGTCCGGAAAGAAGTATTTTTCGTTCTTGGATGGGTTTAGTGGTTATAACCAAATACAAATAGCACCCGAAGACCAGGAGAAGACCACTTTCACCTGCCCATGGGGTAACTATGCTTATAGGGTGCTCCCTTTTGGTCTTTGCAATGCCCCAACCACTTTCCAAAGGGTTTTCCTAGCCATTTTCTCTGACTTGACCAATGATTGCATGGAAGTCTACATGGATGACTTTACAGTCCATGGACAAGACTTCTAACAAGCTTTGACCAGTCTAGAAAAAGTCTTTATTAGGTGTAAGGAAACTAACCTTTCCCTTTGCAATGAAAAGTAAAAAATGATGCTCACTGAAGGTATTGTTTTGGGACAAAAATTTATATTATCATAATACCTTCCTCAAAAAAGGAAGTTCATAGCTTTTTATGGCATGTTGGCTACTATAGAAGATTCACTCCGAATTTTACAAGCCTAGCTACCCCTTTATTCAAGTTATTATATAAAGAAGCTGAATTTAAGTGGGATGATGAATGCCAAATATCTTTTGAAATTCTAAAATAGAAATTGTCAACTACCCCTATATTAAGAGGAACAAATTGATCCCTTCCTTTTCATATCTGTACCGATGCCTCAGACACAACCCTTGGGGTAGTTCTTGGACAAAGAGAAAATCAAATGCCCTATGCTATTTACTTTGTCATTAAAAATCTGTCTCCAACTGAAGTTAATTATACGGTCACAAAAAAAGAATTGCTAGTTGTAGTCCATGCTATCAATAAATTTTGACACTATATTATAGGATATCAAAATTTTGTACACACTGATCATTCAACCATCAAATTCTTAATGAACAAACCCGTAACAAATCCTAGAGTTACAATATGGCTCTTATTATTGCAAGAGTTTAATATCAACATTATTGATAGACCTGGTAAGGATAATCTTGTGACTGATTTCTTATCTAGAATGATTCATCTGGGAGATAACGCACTAGTAGAAGATACATTTCCTGATGAAAATTTGTTTTCTATTTCTACATTCACTCCTTGGTATGCAGATGTAGCTAACTATCTTGTGACAGGAAGGATGCCTCAGAAATTGTCTCCTAGAGAAAAACAAAAAGTAATTCAGCTAAGTGAAAACTACATGTGGCATGATGATTGCCTCTACAAAACAGGACTAGATTTGGTAATCAGGAGATGTGTAAGGGAAGATGAAATTCATGATATTCTGCAAGCTTGCCATGATGGTCCTTGTGGAGGACACTTCGCATACAAGAGGACCACTTACCAAGTTTTGCAATCTGGTTATTACTGGCCTCATATTTTCAGAGATTCTAAAACCTATGTATCCAATTGTGATGAATGCCAATGAATGGGTAAGCCTACTGCACGAGACCAAATTCCACTTCAAGCCCAAGTAGTTATTGAGCCTTTCGATAAATGGGCATTAGATTTTGTAGGGCCCATTAACCCTGCATCTAAAAAGAAAAAGTATATACTTGTATGCACTGACTATGTGACTAAATGGGTTGAAGCAAAAGATTTACTAGCTTCAAGTGAACAATCAGTGGTAGATTTCCTTTTTAATGACATCTTTACTAGATTTGGCATACCCCGCGAAATTGTGACTGATCAGGGAACTCAATTTACCTCTCATCTAGTCAAATCTATTACAGAACAATACCAAATCAAACACAGGAAATATACACCCTACCATCCATAGGCAAATTTACAAGTAGGGTCTACCAACAAGGTTATTGAGTCCATTCTTGCCAAAAAAGTCCATCTACACCACAAGGATTGGGTTGACAGATTATTAGAATCCTTATGGGCTTATAGAATCACCTGGAGGAATACAACAGGACATACACCCTACGAGTTGGTGCATGGGAAGCAAGTGCTTCTTCCCATAGAATTTCAGATCAAAACCTTCAGGACTGCAGTACAAGTTGGCATGAACTTAGATGAATCCTAGCAACAAAGTCTCTTGTATCTTAATGAGTTGGATGAAATCAGGCAGGAAGCACTTCAAAGAACCACCCTCATTCAAGAGCAGAGAACAAAATGGCATGACAAGTATCTAAAAAAGAAAAAATTTCAACAAGGAGATTGGGCCCTGTTGTATGACAGGAGATTCAAGAGCTTCAAAGGTAAGTTAACTACTCATTGGATGGGACCTTATGAAATTTACACTGTCTATGATAATGGTTCAATCATGATAAAGATAATTAACGAACAACATACACCACTACTTGTGAATGGTCACCGATTTAAAATTTATAACAAACCCCTGTCAAAAGAGGAATTTCTGACTCATATACTATAGAATTCAGATATGCAGGTGATCAGTAAGGAAGGAGATCCTCCTACTGATTCAAATTGATTGATTGGTTTATTAGAAACTTTTGTACATAGGTGTGGATTGAATTCTATTAATAAGCTGAAGGTAACAAGAGATTCTTACCTCCTTTTGTTTTACTTTCGCAATTTTTTTTAAGTATATTTCTATAATTTATTTGATCCTTCATGAACTTGCTAAATATCAGTTTGTAGGCATCAACAATATTCTGTTATGGTCTGGTACCAACAGTCCTATGCTGGTCCGGTACTAGAAGTCTGTCCTTATATGATACTCTCAGGACACATTACCTAATTAACAAGGCATGCTACGCATATTTCAAAATCTTATGTCAATTAATATAAAGTATGAAGCCATGCAACAACCACTTAAGCTGGAGCCAAGAATCCGAATGCAACATCAAATGGCAGCCCTTGTGAAGCAATAATTTCTTTTGGTTTTGTTGACAACTAAAGGGAAGTATTTTAATTTCTTTTAGTTCTGTTGCTAACTAAAAGGAAGTATTTTATTTTCTTTTTGTTCTGTTGCTTTAAAAAAAAAAGAGGGACACAAACTTTACCTATGATTGTTCAAAGAACCATAATCTGCTTCAAAAACTAGAAGTTGCCTTTATCTAGTATTTCAACATGATTAAAGGGACAAAAAAATATATTAGCCTACAAGTAACTATCCCACCCTAACTAGACTTCAATAGTATTCATTGGATTATCTTACTAAAGGGTAACATATGAGTATAAGAACACTCTTTATATGAGTATAAGAACACTCTCTATTCATTGGATGTATCAGTACCCTAAGGAAACTTTAGGTCATTCTCTTATGGACAAACTCAGACAAAATTATACATCTGGATCACTCTAAAGAAATAATGTGCATACATTTTTTTATCTTTCCTTGAGACAAATATTTAAAAGACATTCAAAGAAGAGAGTATACCTTCCAACCCAATACCATCCCAGCCTGTAAAAAGGTTTTCAGACAAGCCTCCCCTGTCACCGTGCAAAGAACTCTTTAATAAAAACCAAAATAGGTGACTATGGACAATAAGCCTCTGATGGAAAAAGGATTTAAGAGACTAACCCGTCGAGATACTGAACAGGTCTGCTGGCAGCAGGTACTGGTCTGTTGTATGACCAGGAAAACCCATCAGGGTACTGAACATGCCTGTTGGCAATAGGGAATTCTGCCTGGGGAAAGGATCTCTCAATAATTATTACAACTACCTCACTGGAGTACTGAACAGGCTTGCTGGCAGTGGGTTCTAGTTGAGAAATGTCTCATCTATACTTGTCTGATTGAAAAATTCACTTTTGTCATCTACAAAAAAGAAAATATCACTATTGGCATTTATGAGATACAAACTCTAGATTAATAAGCAACATAATTACTAGAAGAAAATGTCCATTTGAGAATTACCCTAAGTCAACTTACCGGTCTGGCATCTAAATCCTACATTATCTAAGAAGGAAACTTCTTAAGAGTGGAGCCCTAACTAGGGAGTCTAATCTACTTATACTGTGAAATTTATCTATAACATCTAATGATAGTAAATCTYTGAAGCAAKTTAGGATTGGATCTRTTCTTMTGGAAAAYATATAAAAAAAAACTCCCMTRTTTTCACTGCTGAATGCTACCTTTGTCAATAAGTCATCAAAAGAAAGACAATTTCAATTTTTAGGCATGTGATCATATGCTAGGTGATAAATGTACTTCTGAAATTTGATTTGGTTTCTTTTTCTCTTATCATCTTTTCTCCATTATGATACAGAATGTTGAATCTTCTTGCATACAGATATGCAACATCCTTGACATGGGGGAAGGTCAAAGAGCTCCTTCAAAACTCTTTTTTAGAATCACATCTCACCTTCAGAAATCAACATGATCACCCTACAACCCTGCATAACCAAATACAAAAGAAGATAAGCATAGAATAATGAAGTACAGGAAATTCCAGTACCAAAGTTTCAGAAAACTCTAGCCTAAAAAGATGAATTTTGACAATCTACAAGCAGTCGCATATGCTATGGGTATTGACCATACAAAGGTAAAAGAAAAGGTAACATGGTATTTTTTTTCCTCTGCTCATAAAACTACAGTAGTTATGAACACATATACTAGATCTTATGACCTTAGTATTTAAACCATGCACCTATCCCTCATACCCATATGCCTCAACTTAATCAATCCTCTCATAAGTGCTAGAAAATGGTTGAGGGCAAAATCACATCAAAGAATGAATATGAAGCATGTCTAGTAATGATAGGCCATGAATGTACTTTTCCCTTAAGAAAATCATGAACTTATCTTGTGTCATGAACCATGATCCAACATCAAATTCACCACTCGAAAGTCCAATCACCTATCCCAAAATGATGCTTTGACACCCAATGTCTTGTCCTCATCATTACATTAATGGGTAGAAATAAAATGGAGGAAAGTAAGGATGTCTATAGAACAATCCCCTGTAACCATTCCACAAATAGAAAAGAAGAAAAGGAAGCCTGTGAGCACCCCTAATCTAGTACCTCCTTGTAAAATAACCACAAGGAGCATGGCGAAGAGAGGAAAAGAAGTTGTCAATCCTCATACACAGGGAGATCCAATCGATCTTACCTCCTCTTCTGAAGACTTATTAGTCCAGGATGACATCCCTAGTTTGATCGAGGAACAAGCCACTATTACTCTACGTGGGATGAGGTGTTTTCGAACTAATCGGTAGGTGTAGATACTAACTAATCTCCCTAGATCCACCTAGATCTAGAACAAAACACACCAAAACATGACGCTTTCCTTAAGTTTTAAATATTGAATTTACTAACTAAAGAGGGATGGGTGACATACCATTTAAATGTCGCTTCCTCTCTCCATCGTCATCCTAGCTCCATTCCAATGCTCATACAATGATGATCCTACAAAAGAACGCAACCAACCAAAGTGATAGTAATAGCATAAACTCAATATAAACCTATGTATATGATCAAGGAATCATACAATAAAACACAACAAGCTTTATAGGAAAGAATTGTATTACTGTATCATATTAAATGTGAAAGAGATATTACAACCATGGCCTTGATGTCATAAGGTCCCTTCCAACTGTTTTTCATTCCCCACACACTTTCACTCCAAGAATTCTGAGAGCATAGATCTGATAATATTCACAATCTATATTGACAAAGCAAATCTCAAAGACACTCCAACCAAGCTAATAATTCCAAGCCAACCAAAGCTAACAAGCTCAAGAACCCCTTCTCCATGAGAGTTCCTCTCCTTTTATAAGTTGAATAGGATAAGGTGAGGAGGTTAGGATGATCCCACTAAATCATGAAAGCGAGTAAGATCCAAACCATTCGGATGCCACCTCACCATGGAAGTTTCTCCTTCTAGAAGATTTGAGAAAACACTCGTTTTTCCCACGTGTAAGCATTCTCGCACCTTGCTTATAGTGCAACTTGCGAACTATTTTCACCCTAGCTATGATGCAGCCTATGAGAATCAGGAATTCTCGCACCCTAATACATAGGCAACCTACGAACTTCCTTTTTTATAAGGTTTTTACACTGGAAAATGCAACTTCTTTTCTCAGGAAACGTTCTTCTCCCTTCTCTCTTCAGGAAATTAGGCCACTGACCCCTCTGAAGGCAACATATAGGTTTACATCATTAACGATCATAAGGATGAAGAAAATAATATGTAACAGAGAGCCCCCCAAAGTATGAAGTTAGAACAGAGTGATAGTTGAAATACTTTGTCAAGTGTGTGTAGGGAACAAGGAACAGTCGGTCGAAAACCTGCCAACAAACAAGGAAATACAATACAATAATATATCATCACTGAGGTAGGCATTCCCATACTCAGAATACAAATGACTCAAAGCATAAATGCCGACATGCAAAGATCCATGTCAATTAAGACAGGTCATGGCCACCAAACTTATATTGTGGATCCATGCCAATATGACTCAAATCTGAACATAGCCACCAAAAATACACTGTGGATCTATGTGTTAGAGACTCAATTTTGAACATAGCCACCAGACATACAATGTGGATCTATGCAACCATACACTGAATATACTCCAATGCAACCTGGATCTATCAGAAAATATCTAGGGTCTTCATCTCCACCACTCTATAGTACAAATCTAACCATGTGAATACATGTGTCGAAGTTGAACATGGTAGAAACCACTTGATTACCGGTCATTAGTGTATATCGTTAACAAGCACGAGGGAAATCACCATTAATGTCAATGACTCCCAAGGTACACTAGTACAACCCAACGAATGTGAATAAATGAGCTGAAGTCGAACACTCGGCGGAATCTCCCAATCAGGGGTCAATAATGAAAACCCACTGTCAAAAGCGAGGAAACCTACCATTGAGGCATGCAAGTTCCAAGGTACCAATTAGTTTCTAAGTCTAATTCCTGGATAATGAGTCGAAGTCGACAGGAAAAGACTCGTCATAGGAGGGCCTTAATGTATCCCACATCAATGACATGAAATAAGTAACAAGATTTGATGTAGATCAATAACTAGTGATTCAGGACTGATTCAGGGATGGCCGACGTAATAGAAGGCTTAAAGACTTCAGAAATGGTCGATGCAATAGAAGGCTTTCCGGGTTGAACTTCTCTTTGAACATATTGACGACACGACAACTGTCTTGTAAACACTGACTCAACAATAGGGATCACAGACCGATTTGTAATCTTATAAAGGAGTATGATCAGGAGACAAGTGGATTTTCCAACCTAGACACAAGGCGAGTGAAAGGGTGTCATGTTCAAAAGTGACTCTTCCACAGAATACATGTTTAGATACATTTCTTTCCCAATCCCCCCCCCACCATTTTTGGCGAGTACCTCTTTATTTTTACACAAGCTTGAGGAGGATAACATATGCTTGTAATGTAAGCTCATCCTTCATACAAGTCGCTTGGAGTATGTTTAACGAACCCTACGAAGGAGTGGTTCGGTCCCATATGGGCCTTTCAATGTTTGTTTTATGAGTCCAAAGAAAGAAAACTCAGGGGTTTTTCATGTTTTGAGAGTCTGAAAAACACTTAAAGAGAACTCTCCCAGTTCCTTTTTCATAAATTAGTCTGATGAGACAGAAAAAGAGATAAACTATCGCTCAACAGATGTTTTCTTCAAATACTTTAACGAGCATGAAAAGAACAAGGTCGCTCGGCAATATTTTCATGTTTAGAGAGTCTGAAAAGAGCTTAAAGAGAACTCCAGTGGGTTCCTTTTTCGTATAACCTTTACGAGTCCAAAAAAGTGATAAAAGTATACTCGGTTACATTCTCATTGATTTACGAGCACAAGAAAGAACAAAGACTAAGCTCGGTAACTTATTCTCATGTATTTATGAGCATGAGAAAGAACAAAGACTAAGCTCAGGATTGTTTTCATTTTTACGCAAGATTTAAAACAAAACAAAACTATGCTTGGAATAGATTTTAATTTTTACACAAGCTTAAAAACTAAACGAAACCATGCTTGGACCTAGTTTCATTTTTAGACAAGATTGAACCAGAGGAAACTATGCTTGAGGTAGGTGGTTTCATTTTTACACAAGCTTAAACCATAGAAAACTATGCTTGCAACTTCCCAACGCATGGTTGGTTTTTAGACCCCAGCTTAAGAAACTAGTGGCTCTACTTCAGCATGAATTCTAGAGGCTGAGGCAAATGCCCCCCAAGATTTGTTTCATCCAACTGCAAAGGAGAATGAAATGAAGCTTCAAATACTAGACGAAGGACTTGACTCAAATAGAGAGGGGGAAAAACTATTTCATTTTTTAACGAGCTTGACATAGAAACAAGAACTATGCTCATAACCTCTGTTTCATTTTTGAACGAGGTTGCTACATAGACGCAAAAACTATCCTCAAGTGTTTTCATTTTTTAACGAGCTTGAAATAAAAAAAAAACTTTCTCAAAGACCTCCTTTCATTTTTTAATGAGGTTGCCTCAGAGACGCAAAAACTATCCTCAGGTGGTTTCATTTTTTAACGAGCTTGAAATAAAAAAACCATGCTCAAAGACCTCTGTTTCATTTTTTAAAGAGGTTGCCTCAGAGACGCAAAAACTATCCTTAGACTCTCTTCTTGATCATGGGTTCCAAGAGGAAAATGCTCCGGAAGGAGACCATGTCAAAGGACAAAACTCGGTCATGGCTTCCAAGAGTTCTTCATTTGACGGAAGAAACACACTCTGGAAGGACACCGTGTCAAGGGTCGTGAAAGGAGTAAAGAGATTAGGCTCTAACAACCCTATCGAAGAGATCACCATGTCAACTACTAGATCTAAGTCATCAAAAGTTGAAGCCATGGGCGACAACACCACATAATTGACCTGTGGCGGGGGCGATACCGTCTGCATATAAGAACCATTTAGGGAGGCAATCCAAGCGGGGTCAATGAATGAAAGTTGATCAACAGTCACAACTCGTCCATCATGAGGTAAAGATATCACACGAAAAAGAGTAGACACAATAGCTTTCATGGCATAGACATAATCTCGCCCAAGGAGTAAATAAAAATCCAAGGGGTCTTGGACTACCATGACATCAATAAAGACAGTTTTTCCTCCCAAAGTTACAGGAAACTGAGGAAGGGTCCCTAAAGGTTGACTGGTTCTTCTGTTAAAAGATAACAGATTCACCGTAACCGGTGCAAGTGGAGGATAACCCAAGGCTAGCCAAGCATTAGAGGACAAAATACTAACAGACGAACCTTCATCTACCAGTGTCTGAGGAACATCTCGACCAAAAACCTGTACTGTAATATGGAAAGGAATGTAAGATGGAAGACGAGGTCCAGTTAGCACACCCCAATCAAAACAGATGGACTCATTACTTGGAGGAGGTTCCATGGGAGAAGGAGGAATACCCCTCGGCACGGGAGATTCTGTATCAACGAGTAAAAAATGGGCAATATCGGGTTTACTCTCTAGTGGGAGAGTAGGATCGACCGATGGAGAGATCAGATCGACCACTTGGGTTTCATTCTCCAGGGGGAGAATGGGGTCAATAGGTGGAAACAGATCGACCACTTGGGTGACACTCTCTAACTGGAGAGTGGGATCGACCGAGGATGGGATCAAATCGACCTCTTTAGTTTCTCTCTCTGAGGGGAGAGCAAGATTGACCGAGGATGGTATCGTATCAATCACTTTGTCAACTGGTTCAACTAAGGACGTGACCAGATTGACGACATGATCAACCGGATTGGTTGGTGAAGGGACCAGAGTGATCATTCCATCAACTATAGGGGGGTTCAGAGAAAGCTTACAGTAAGCAGCTGGAAGTTGAGGTTGTGAAATAGTCATGTCTTCCAAGAATTTTGAGGCTTCATCCATATGAGGGAAAAGGTGAGTGAGATGACTCCCTTTGCATAACATACACGGGAACTTGACTCTACTTTTCTTCTTCCCAATAATATCTTGACTAGTTGATGGGGGGTCATCAACATGTTGTTCAGAGGCTGACGATATGGGTTAGCGAGGATGTGTATACCATGATTCTATAACCTTGGGTAGACCAGGGAAATCCTTAAGAAGATGGCTACCCTTACAAAGTCTGCAAGGTTACTTGGGCTTACGGGTTGTTTGGGTGACCTTAACGTCATCAACACTCCCAACATGATTAATAGTAACTGGTTGTTTTCCAACATGTTTGACAGTGGTTGGAGCTTTTGACCCTTGTTTATCTTTCTTCTTCTTAATCTTTCTTTTCTTCTTCTTCTTATTCACCGAGTTACTAGATTCAGAACTTTCACTTGTCGAAGAAGATGAAACAGAAGGCGACATTGCAAGTGAAGAAGGTGAAGAAGACCTTACTGGTGAAGAAGGTGAAGGATCAACATGAGTTTGATGTTCTTGGGGGGAAGTTCTTGTGACTGAAGCACTAACTAGATTCAGGATTACCTGAGTGGAAAACAACCATACCAATAAGCCAATAGTGAGACCTGGAAGGCTCAAAGTAGCGATGTGAGGAGGACCAATGTTTCCATAGGAAGGAAAAATAAAAGGTTCCCCTGGAGCAGGGGTTCCTTAATTGGTCATTCCAGGAACTGACACCATTAAATAAATCCAACCTAGAGTCTGCTAGGGAAAACAAACAGCACACGCTAAAAATCTAGGAAGCAAGCAAACAAACAAAACCTTCTTACAATGAGCACACTAGTTGGTGATGAAATCCAACATCGTGAGAATAATGTAAGAAGGGGCGGAGATAGAGCAGGTGGAAAAGTTACGCTGATGACCTGCTTAATGGACTTACACCTTGGTGCAAGCTCCCACACATAATCGTGGGTATACCCTCCAAGGAGCCCGAGTGAGTTTGGCCAACATTGATTCCAGGTACCGTGAAGACTTGCCCCTCCACAGTCACCTCGTGTAAAGAACCTAGAGAGATAGGCCACTAAGGTTACCAATCACTATAGTGATGCCTGGGGGAACAATCGATAGTCTGATCCACGCGCAAGGGTAGGGTATCTAGCCCGAAATCAACTCGAAAGGCTTCCACTCACCATTGTGGGTATACCTCTCAAGCGACCCCCCTAATACACGCAACCTCTACACAAAGACCAGCAAAGCAGGGTGAGTAACTCTGCTAGTCTCAATGCGACCTCGTGATTGACCCTTGTGTTAGAAGGGCTTCCCAGGACAAAATGAAGTAAGTGGATTTAACTCTCCCTATCACAAGATATTATGTTTGTTTGCAGCTTTGGAAAGTTATCTTTCACACCTATTCAAAAGCTCTACAACTAATATAATGTAGGTTTGCTACCAAAAAATATAAAAATATCTAATCAATTTTTATAAGCGCTTTATTTTATGGTTGTTGTCACTCAAAAGGAAGATGGCATGGACAATATGGTGTTTTGACCGACTAAAAAACTATGCAAAGATATGAAGATGCAATATTTTCATTTCGATGAAAGTTATGCTACAAGAAGGAGAAAACATTTATCATTCCCATATGCACAATGTCCCAAAATGTATTAAACTCATCATTATCAAGATTCTCCAGAAATGAGAAAAATGTACTGAATACCAATGCACGATTCATGGCCCCCCTCGTCCATGAGGGGGGACTTTTTTTCATAATTTAAGATCAAAAAAGGAAAGAATCATGCAATTTCGCTACTTGAAATGCAAGGATGCCCCCAATCTAATATAAAGCAAGAAATTGAATCTTTTTGTTTCAAAAAATTTCACTAAAAGCAATAATGAACTTTGTTAAGACAAAGAAACCCAAAAAAATGACAAGACCCAATCCAAAAAAAAAATTACAAATAAGTTCACAGGCTGGCAATGTATTACAGTGCGAGAATCAAAGATTCTCGCAGGCTGAACAAAGGTTGACTGCGAGGGGTTCGCACTGGACTTAACACCAGGGTGCGAACTGAGGTGTTTCTTGCAGGCCACTAAAGGGTATAGTGCGAGAATGCCTGTAAACAAGCAAAAATTTGAAAAAGGACTAAAATTTGAGTGCACTTTTAGATCCAGAGAATCTAGATGGATCTCCCATAGAATCAGAGACCAGAAAACAAGAAATCAAAGCAGGGGAAACTAGACTAACTAGGAAACAATACGTCCCCAATGGAGTCGCCAATTTTGTTATCGGACTAATCGGTAGGTGCGGAAACTAACTGATCTCCCTAGATCCACCTATATCTAGAACAAAACACACCAGAACATGACGCTTTCCTTAAGTTTTAAATATTGAATTTACTAACTAAAGAGGGATGGGTGACATACCATTTAAATGTCTCTTCCTCTCGCCATCGCCATCCTAGCTCTGTTCCAATGCTCATACAATGATGATCCTACAAAAGAACGCAACTAACCAAAGTGATAGTAATAGCATAAACTCAATATAAACCTATGTATGTGATCAAGGAATCATACAATAAAACACAACAAGCTTTATAGGAAAGAATCATATTACTGTATCATATTAAATGTGAAAGAGAGATTACAACCATGGCCTTGATGTCGTAAGGTCCCTTCCAACTGTCCTTTGTTCCCCACACACTTTCACTCCAAGAATTCTGAGAGCACATATCTGATAATATTCACAATCTATCTTGACAAAGCAAATCTCAAAGCCACTCCAACCAAGCTAATAATTCCAAGCCAACCAAAGCTAACAATCTCAAGAACCCCTTCTCCATGAGAGCTCCTCTCCTTTTATAAGTTGAAGAGGATAAGGTG
>ML825783.1:38922-68842 GCA_009831015.1 Picea engelmannii | reverse complement strand
AGGAGGTTAGGATGATCCCACTAAATCATGAAAGTGAGTAAGATCCAAACCATTTGGATGCCACCTCACCATGGAAGTTTCTCCTTCTAGAAGATTCGAGAAAACACTCGTTTTTCCCATGTGTAAGCATTCTCGCACCCTGCTTATAGTGCAACCTTCGAACTGTTCACACCCTAGCTATGATGTAGCCTGTGAGAATCAGGCATTCTCTCACCCTAATACATAGGCAGCCTGCGAACTTCCTTTTTTATAAGGTTTTTACACAGGAAAATGCAACTTCTTTTCTTAGGAAAATTTCTTCTCCCTTCTCTCTTCAGGAACTTGGGCCACTGACCCCTCTGAAGGCAACATATAGGTTTACATCATTAACGATCATAAGGATGACGAAAATAATGTGTAACATGAGGGAGGAAGTCGAGGAAAGAGAATGCATCCAACCAATAATAATGGAGTCAACAAGGACCTTAACAAAAGAACAGATGAAGAAAAAGATTGAGGAATTGCAAAAACAAAATCAGGAACTCAAACAAGAAGTGAAGGAGTACCAACTATTGGACAGGTATATCAAAAAGGAAAATGAGCAATTGAAAGCAAACAACCAACAACTTCAAGATGACCATGAAGATACTTATAATAATCTCAAGAAGGTACTACGACTCCTACAATACATTAGGGTCATAAAAAGGGAGATGAAATAAGAGGCCTCAACCATCAACATCATTGATCCATAACAGTAAAGAATGCAGTCTCGAGTTTTGAAAAATTTTGCGTTTGTTTTCAGTTGCATGAGGACATGTAATGGTTTTGGCATGGGGAATGTTGAGACCCTAAATTGACATCCCCACTACTCTATTTTACTCCTCATCTATACCTTTTTGGCTTACCTAAGCTTGGGTAATGACAAAGAATACTACCATTAGCCATTGATAAGGTCATGAGGTAAAGTATAATTAATTCATGCATTTTTGTGGTTTATTGAGCTAGGAGATTAAATGTTTCATGTGCTAATGCTTCAATTTTCCATGTATAATCTTTGACCTCTAGATAAATCTAGCCTTCCTATACCATCTCAACTATCTGGTACTTGTGCACCAGACTACCACTGTCCGAATCCGGTACCAAGCGCATCCAATACTGAATATCACCTGTCGCGATCTAGTACCAACGACCGTGGATTGTTGTGATCCGGTACCACCATTCTACACTGTTCGGATCCGGTACCATCTACCTGTCACGATCCGGTACCAATTCAGGAAGCTGAATGTACCAAGTTTAGCTCCAGATCGTGCCCAAGACAACTATTGAGTGTTTATTGAATCATAAATGTTTTAGCAAAGCTATGTTAGGATAGTTTGTTTTTGCTTCATCCTCATGCACTTTGCGTCATGAGGATGAAGCTTAAAATATGTAACTGAATAATTAAATTTAACAATTGATTGATTTGAAAACGATTTCACCTCCTTGTGTTTCATGACTAAGACTGTTTAAATAGTCATGGAAAGGATAGTGGAAGTATTAGAGAGTTAGCATAATACAGATGTGAAGCAACGTTATATATTGCATAACATATTATGGGTGACGATTCATAGAAGGATGTCATTTATCTCTATGCCTTGATCATCTATGATTGAATGTGTGCTGAGTTGTTAGCATAGTTTGATTCTATGTTTTGAAGTTTGAGTAGAGTAATGTGTGGGTTGAAAACAAGTTTACTGTAGACTCCAGTCGCTGACTTGTTGTAGCGGCAAGGGCCCACTACCCAAAAAAGGTCAACACCTTCGTAGATTAGTATTAACATTTTCTTTCAATAGTGTGAATGTTAGATTAGCTGAAGCTTTAATTCCTTCAGATGATAGTAGTACAATTTAGACTAGAATTTTAATTATATGATCGTTTAGAGAGCTTTACTCACTTTGTTTTGCATATGCTCTGTTTTTATGAATTTGATTTTGTTTCATAGACATGAATGTTGGCAGTAGTAGTCAGACATATTTGAAGGAGAACTAGTGAAGTTTACAACAACACATTGTGAACCACAACATACTCAGTGTATTGACTATTGAACTACCCATGCTATGTCGTGATGATTGATGTGTGATTTCCCTTTCAGAAGTGTGGTTGCATAGTTAATTCTCTGGGTGAGATAGCAGAGTTGATCTGTCAGAAGAACTCCATCTCATACTTGCATGTGCCATAATGGAGTAGATAGCCTCTCCGTGAAAGACAACCAAAGTGCATTTTGGTTTGCTAGTTTGTTTTGTTTCCAACATACATAATCTAGAATAGTTCTATACTCATGACATTAGAATTACCTTTCTTACTGGTGTCTTGTAACTCTGTTGATTACGAATCCTAGATTGATAATTAATTAGTGCATTATACTAAACATATAAGTAGCACAATAGTAGACACCCAATTTGATATCAGATCTAGACCGCCCTTGGTTTGGTCATCGACGCTGATCAAGAAGGTCAAAAGAGTTGATAATGCCATGTCAAGAGCAATAGATCATTGGTTTGATAATACCATTGGAGGGTATATCACATAGTTTGCTATTGATAGGGTAGAATCATATAGCCAAGCAGAGAGATATTTATTTAAAGGACATAGAGGAAAATGTTTACACTTCTTGAAGTTGAAACTCAATATGTTATTGCATGAGAAGAATATCTTGAAGATACAATAGTGGGTTAGACTGAAAAGGCTAATGTTCAAGAATTCATAAAGCGACAACGACACAAATATTAGACACATGCGTAGTGGGAGGACCTTCAAATAAATTCCTCTGGTGAACATGTTCGAGCAGAGTCACGAACTAGCAAAAGAAGAAGGGTTCTACAGTGGAGAAGAAGAAGAGTTACAGAACGAGGAACATTCATAGTCCTCTAGGGCAGAAGAAGAGAAGACTAAAGAAACTCACCAAGAAGATTCATAAACTTCAAGGACTAAGCAGACTGTTGAAGTAAGTTCTATTACACCCGCTATTTTTTCAACAACATTAAGTAACCAAAGTAACCTAAGTTATCATAGTACTTAGAGAACTGGTGCAAGTGGTTCAACACACACTCAGTTAGGAAACCTAGGAAGATCTATGGCAGATGAGATGAGGTTACCCACCTTCAGATGAGATGGATATGAAGATCCTAATATACACTGGTTTCTATGTGAATATGTATGGAGTATTAAGAATGTCACCAACGAAGCTGTTAAACGAGCTCAGTTTAGTACTACCTTGAGAAATCGCACACTGAGCTAGTACATGAAACTTGTCCAAGGAATTGCACAACCTAAACCGCTGAATGAGATCAATAATGCATTGGTTGCAAAATTCAGGAAACCCAAGTCAGAGTCACAATGCATTACCTAGTTGAAAGAAATCAAGCAAATAGTAGCTAAACCTATTTGGGAGTTTTATTAGAGGTTTGAAACCCTAACGGGCCGACTGACTTTCCAGATCCCATATGAGCAGAACAAGGAATGGTTCATTGCTCCCCTTTTACCACACATCTGAGTCCCTCTGATGCAACAGAAGATTGCTTCGCAGGCTAAGGTACTGGATATTTCCATGAATATAGAATTAGCCCCTATGGGAGAATCCAACTCAGGTATGAGTCAAATTTTATGTCAGTTAACTAGCTTGTCTCTGTAGGTCAAAGATATGAAGAAAGACAAGGGAAAAGATAAAAGAGAAGATATCTGGTGCATTAGATGAAAATTAGAATTCCATGACAAGGAGCACTGTCCCCTATTTCACAAGTACTTGGCATCTGGAGCTTCGAGACCTTTGAATCAAATTACCTTACAGTGGTGTGAGGTATGTAGAAATAGGCATCGCCCTGGTGAATGATATTACATGCAAAAATATGTTTAGACACCTAAATTTGTTTATTGCACGTTCTGTAAGTCAGTAGGGCATGATGATAAGGATTGTAGGGCCTATGACCTCATGCATGAAAGGTCAAGTGATATATACAAAATTCAAGGTGAATTACAACAATAAGGGAACACTACGTAGTATAATTCCCTTGGAAGAGGAAACTTCAACCCTCGTGGTGGATTCAGAGGAAGAGGAGGAGGAAGAGATATGGGTCGAGGCAGAGGTCAGATAATTTATTATAACTGCGCACAACCATGTCATTTGGCAAGGGACTGTCAAAACCCTTGTACCACAACTCATTTGAACATGTCATAGAATATTGTCCTACGTTGTTAGAAAAATTTTAGGAAAGACAAGGAGGAAACCAACAAGTACAACTAATCACAATAGAACCTCGCGTAGAAGATCCCATATTTGTTGTTATCACTAGAGGAGATGCTGCTACATGAGAAGACAGTGTGACTCCAGGGAAGATTGTAGAACAACCAGGAGTTAGAAAAGATGCAGAGAAGACACAAGAGTTTGATCCAAAGAAAGAGAAACAAACATTTGAGGAAGAAAGAAAATAATTTGGGAGAGATCAGGCTTCTTCATCAAAGGCTTGACCAGAAGTAAGAGAATGTGGAATGCCCTTGGCCTTTGATCAGTTCTCTTCATCCAGAGAAGGAAAATAGGTAAGTAAGCTCATGGAATTTTTATGCACTTGCATTAATTTGATAAAGGATGAGAGCATTGTACAAGAGCTCCAAAACTTGATCACACAGTATGATCTAGGAAAGGTATATCCTCTACTAAATAAAGTAGTACATCAACTATCCAAAAAGAGAAGGACAAATAAGGAACTACACCTTAATGCTCAAATTGGAGAATATGATATAGATTATGTGGTCCTCGACTTAGGATCGGAGGTCAATGTTATGAAAAATCAGACCTGGGCACTGATGGGAAAACCTAAGTTGATACATTCCCCCATCAGGCTTAGGATGGCTAACCAACAGGTTGTGAGCCCCTTCGGAAGACTGGAACATGTCCCTGTGGATATCGATGGCGTCAGAACATTTGTGGACTTTGAGGTGATTGAGATAGTTGATGGTAGTTATTCTTATCCCATGCTATTAGGAATTGATTATGATTTCAACAATTATACTGTTGTTGACTTGAAGAAAATAAGAATGACGTTTGAAGGTGATGGCCTTAGGGTCATCGCACCTTTGGATCCCAATGAAGGTCCCAGAAACACAGATCCCATTAGAGAAGAGGACCGTGCATATGAGTTAGAGAATATATACAAATTGACCACAAGACAACAAGATTACATTAATCCTACTATAGATGGGAATTTAAGATGGTGAAGTGACAACGCATGCTCATCAAACTCAGAAGAAGCACTCGAGAACTGGCAGAACAAGATGTATGAAGTTTCTGCGCGACAATGTGCTAGATTAACAAGCGAAGTTCACTGGATCAGCGCAATAGTAGGTAATTTACCCACATTTGATGGTTTGAATCAATTAGAAACTTTCTTACTAGAATTTGAAGAGACTGTACTAGTACAACAAAGACTGTTGGCATTGGACGAGGCTTTGAAAGCTACCCCTTCAAGATGGTGGGGAACACATCAAAGGAACATCGTGAATTGGATACAATGTCACACTTTGATGACAACGTGATTTTCATAACAAGTCAAAGGATCTGAAGTTAGGTACATAAGTCAAAGTTGCATGAAATACCATGTACGAAGCTGTGAGGAGGACTAGAGCTGCATTCCTTAAGAGCTGTGGGTGAATAAATTCATCAATACTCTAGACACAACGCCTATCAATTGGTACCTTGAAGCATAACTACACCTCACCACTGCAGATTGGCAAGGTATGACACATAACTTCGTAGCTACATTCCTATTTGAAAGTCAATACCCTATGGTATATCAAGATTTACAGGTTGTAAGACAAAAAGTATTTGAGGAAGCCCCTCGCTTCCCTATGGAGAAAGAAGAATATGAATGGACTGTACCTCTTCAGAAATTGCAAGGATGTTACAATATCAATGCTGATGAAGATGATGATCCTAGGAAGGTGAACATCGTAGAAAAAAAATGACAGAGAGACATAGAAGAACCAGGAGTCGAACTATCTTTTATTGAACAACCAATCAAAATCAAGAAAGTTAATATTAGAACAGAGCAAGCACCTAAGCTTGCTAATGTTGGAGATTACTGGGATGATGCCACTATTGATAAGATCACAGAGTTACTACATGAATATCAAGACTTGTTTCCAACCAAGTTCACTAATATGAAGGGTAGTAAAAGGCCCATGGGAGAGATGAAGATCCCCTTGAAACCAAAGGCAAGGCCAATTAAACAAAGACCTTACATATTGAGCCCTAAATATAAGGAGAAAGTGAAGATTGAACTAGAAAGAATGTTGGAAGAAAGAATCATAGAACCCGTTGAAGAGTCAGAATGGATTAGCCCTATGGTGGTATAAGATAAGAAGACCAGATAAATTAGGATCTGCATAGATATAAGGAAGCTAAATGATTCTTGTTTACATGACCCATTCCCTACACCATTTACTAACGAAGTGTTAGATAATGTAGGAGGCCAAGAGGTATATTCTTTTACAGACAACTTTTTAGGATACCATCAGATCAGGATTGCCAAAGAAGATCGCCATAAGACCAAATTTTCCACAAAATGGGGATCCTACCAGTATATAGTGATGTTGTTTGGATTGAATAATTCACCAACCATATTTTCTAGGGTGGTGGTCGAATCATTCAAGGATTTTTTACATAAATTTATGGAAGCATACTTTGATGATTGAACCATTTTTAGCTTATTGAAAATTCATATTGAATGTTTAAGACTAATGTTGGATAAGTGCAGGAAATGTCAGATTTCCCTGAACCTGAAGAAGTTCATCTTCTTTTCACCCTTTGGAGTGCTTCTAGGCCATATTGTGTGTAAGCATGGATTGTTGGTAGATCCATCTAAGATTGCCATTATAGTTTATTTACCCCCTCCTACTTTAGTCAAATAGTTGCACACTATGATGGGACATACTGGATACTACAAGAAGTTCATTAAAGGCTATGCATAGATCACAACACCCATGGAGAAGCTTTTGAAGAAAGACTGTCAGTTTCAATGGACAGAAGAATGCCAGCAAAGCTTCAACACACTGAAACATAAAATGGTTACTGTGCCTATTCTAGTTTTCCCAGATTGTGGCAAGAAATTTCATGTGCATGTCGATGCATATTCTATTGCATTAGGAGCAGTGTTAGCACAACCAAGAGCATGCGATATTGATCACCCAATAACCTTTGCTAACAGGAATCTATCAACAACTGAGATAAATTACACCACCACTGAGAGAGAAGGCTTATCCATGGGGTATGCGCTGTAGAATTTTTGTCACTACTTGTTAGGAGGAAACTTTAAAATGTTCAGTGATCACTCTGCGCTAAAATATCTAGTCAATAAGCTAGTGTTGGGGGGAAGAATATGAACATGGCTTCTGCTATTTCAGGAATAAGATTTTGAGATCGTTGTTAAGCCAAGGAGAATGAACAAGGGACCTGACCACTTGTCGAGGTTGGAACATGGAGATGAACATACTATCTTGGAGGATAAACTTCTAGATTCACAGTTGCTGGCCATTAGAAAGGTTGATGATCACTTCACCGAGATAGTCCAGTTCCTATCAAAAGGAATGACACCTAGTGAATATACAATCACCCAGAAGAAACAACTGGTAGTGCATGCTGCATATTTTTCACTTATAGCTGGACAACTATATAATATGGGACCTAATGAGATCCTAAGGATATGTGTCATGGAAATAGAAAGACCACTGATTTTAGCAGAAGATCATGAAGGCATCACAGGAGGACACTATGCAGGAAAATAAAAAGTGCAGAAGATTCTTAGAGCTAGCCTATGGTGGCCTACTTTACACATGGATGCTAAAGACTACTACAGAGCTTACGATGTATGCCAAAGAGTTGGGAAACCATCCAGAAGAGATGACATGCCATTAACACCCTAGCTAACCTTAAAATCATTTGATAAATGGGACATTGACTTCGTGGGACCTATAAACCCACCAGGGAAGGACACATGATCTAGATACATCATTACTGCGACAAAGTATTTGACCACATGGGTAGAAGCAAGATCATTTAAGGAATGTAGTGCAACTACAGATTCTCATTTCATATTTGATGATATCATAATCAGGCTTGGATGCCCAAAGATCCTCATGAGTGATCAAGGTACACATTTTATTAATAAGACTATTGAATCCTTGACTCAGGAATTTGAATTTCACCATCAGAAGAGCACCCCTTACCACCCACAAGCGAATGAGACGGTCGAAGATTTAAACAAGATCTTGGAGACAATGCTGATGAATATTTGCAGTGTGAACAAGGATGACTGGGATTTGAGAGTACCAACTATATTATGGGCATATAGAACCACTTGTAAAAAGATGACAATGCAAACCCCCTTCAAACTGGTTTATGGTCTAGAAGCAGTTGTTCTGATGGAATAATGGTCCCTAGATTGATAATCACAGCCTTTATAGATATGGATGACACTGACATTGTCCAAGATAGACTCGCGCAGTTGGTCGAACTAGAGTAAGACCGATTTATTGCAGGATTCCATCAACAAGTCCAGAAGGAACGAGAAAAGGCCTACCATGACAAGCATATCCAAAAGAAATCATTTAAGCAAGGAGATATGGTATTGGTATATGATAGCAAGTTCATGAAGCATCTAGGGAAGTTTAGAACACATTGGATGGGGCCGTATGAGGTTTTTCGTATGTCATGGAAGGAGGATATGCGCAGTTGAAGAATTTGAATGGAGAATGGAAGGAAGGATTGGTGAATGGGAGCCAGTTGAAATTTTACTATGACAACCAGATGCCTCGTAGATCTCGATAAAAACATAAGGAGAAGGGTCTAGGTACCAGGTGTAGTTGAAATTGGGTACCAGACATAGAAAAGATAACCTACACATAGTGGGGTGGAAACAAGCATAAAGTATAGACTACGCTGTGCAATGTGCAGCTGAAGAAAAGAAGAAGGTTTAGATCAGAGTGCCTAAAAAAGAGTCGCAAGTGAGTGTTGGGGGCCTATTGGCCCTTGGTTCTATAAGTAAGCAAAGATTAAGGAAGAAAATATGAAATGCAAACTACGCAGACGACACAGTGAATGATACTAGGTAGAAGTGAGCAAAAGAAAAGAAAAGACGGAGTGAAGTAAGAGAAAGAAAGATGTTAGATGAGGAGATCAAGGAAGACAAATCATCAAGGAAGACAGATCATGGATGACTCATCAAGAAGAAAAATCCACCGGTGGATGCTTTGGAGAACCTCACAGGAACGAAAGAAACACAGGCTAGCGAAGCCCTGAAAAGTGGGTCAAGTTGACCTAGGGTTTTAGACACATAGGGTTTATGTATCTAGGGTTTTGACACCTAGGCTTTGGCCTAAGGCTATCGGTGAGATATTGTAATGTATAAATAAAGGTCAAGAGGACTTGGGATGTTTTTTTTTGTCATTGGTTCAATTATGAGATGATGAGCGATTGTTGTTATTACTGAGAGAGGATTATCATGTGGAGAGAGACGTCTATGTTGTAATATATTCAACAGGGTGCAAAGATCAACCCTGCAACTGGGTGCACAGGGAAGGGAGGAAGAGAGAAGAGAGAAAGAGAGAAGAGAGAAAGAGAGAATATCTGCTAGCTAAGAGAGCAGATAGGACTATATGCTTTCACTTAATATATTATAAAGCATAGTTCCGTGGACATAGCCCTAGGGAGAGGGTGAACCACGTACATATTGTTGTTGTGTGTGATTGATGTTGCGTTATTTTTCTCTATGATATATTGTTATTGCATTATTATGTTAGATATGATCTATAACTGTGTGAAGTAGGTTTATGCTGGGAAGAATAGTCTGATCTCCTTATGTGATTGCCTCTATTCCACTTGTATTTCCTCTGGTTGTAGACACCTATGTCCTACAACCCCCTATAGCTACTTTGGGTGAGACTGCATCTTCCTTGTAGGTGTTTCCAAAAGGGCCAGTAGTTAGGGATTGTTGGTGTGCTATTAGAGATGGACCTTGGGTTTTCCCCTGTGCCAACAGGGATCCCACAAACCATTATTGAAGACCGTGATATTCGGTTCCTCAACTCATTCTGGTTGAGTCTCTCGTCACTGTTGGATACCAAGCTCACCAAATCTACTGCCTTCCACCCCCAGAAAGATGGCCAAACTGAGGTCGTCAATTTGATGGTCGTACATATCCTGTGCATGTACAATTCAAAACTCCCTCGCACATGAAATGAGAGTCTTCCCTATGTCCAACATATCTACAACTGAGCCTTGCATATCTCAACTAGCTACAACCCCTTTCAGCTGGGCTTGGGATTCCAACCATTGGGACCCATGGATGTTGCACTACCCCTGGAAACCACCTTAGTTGACTTGTCCCCTGCTCCACTAGAAGCTAAAAAAGCCACCTGGTTCATTAAGAGGATCCGACACATCTACCAATAGGTTCAAGATATTCTACATAAGTCTAATGCCAAGTATAATCAACGCCATGATAAACATCGGGTGCAACATAAGTTTCAGGTGGGCGACAAAGTTTGGTTGCATTTGCAAAAAGAATTCCTTACAGGGCCCCATAGAAAGATTCTCCCACTCCGTTATGGGCCATACACCATCACCAAGGCTATGGGTGACAATGATTTTGAGCTCAACATTTCCCCCTTCCTTGGTCTGCATCCAATATTCAACATGGATCTCCTTCGACCATATTTCCCACCATTATTGGACATCGTAGAGATAGCAGAACAATTGAAGCCAACATAGCCCAACCCTGACTACATGCAACAAGAATCTAGTGATCATATTGTGGAAACATAGATCAAGGGCACTCGGCAACAAAGTATCCAACTTTATCGAGTTGTCAAAGCAGGGAAACTCTTGCACCAAGGAAAGTGCCTCACCCGGGGCCAAATTCAACAGAAATTTCCTCATCTTATGGGGGAAATCAACACAATGGAGACCATTGCTTCCTAAGGAGGGAGGATTGATCTAGGTGGATATCGGTGGCCAACTACCTATTCCACTGGCTCAAAAAAACAGTTTTCCACCTTGTCAGTTTTCGGGTTCCAAACTTCTGGGGCCCTTTTGAGGCCCTAAACCACGTGTTTTGGGAATTTCGGGACCAGGTGTCTGCCAAAGGCATTGTTCTAGGCCAGTAAAATTTTTTTATTCTTGGTTATACCTTTCCAATAGGCTATCATGTGCCTAAAACGAAGATCGTATGCAAAAGTTATGACCCCGAGAAGTTGATGTACTAACTTACCCAAACAGGGCCCACATGACTTTTGGCACTTCATCTCCTAGGGTTAGGTTTTTGAATGTCTATGGTTTTTGACATTCCTGTTTATTGTAAAAATGCCTTCAGAGACTCATTGTAATTATGTTCTTGTGAATGAGTGCAACTGTCACATATCTTCTCAGAGATAAGCCGCCATCATTCTAGCAAGCTTGTTTATCGCTGCATTTTACAGTTTCATCTTATTTCCTTATTGAATAGAAAACTATTTTTACTGTATCTCTATTATTCTATGTTAAGCATATTTTAATAATCTGTATTCATTTCATTCCGCTCATAAAATCTAGATTAGTCATGGACGAATTGATTGTCTATTTGAGAATAGTCTTAAGACTCTTATTGATAGCCTCCACCTGACCATTCTCCTGTGGATATTAGGGTGAAAAAAGTTATTTATTAAACTAAATATTTGATTTTAACTTATTCATCATCTTATTCTAAAAGTGACTTCCATGGACTGTGACAATCTCTTTTTTTCTATACTGAACCTAGCGATAATCTGGTTGAAAACGAAAAAATGTCATTGTTTCCCTGTCATTAGTAAATGTTGGCATGGCTTCAACCCACTTAGTGAAGTAGTCTACTGCCACAATGATATAACGATTCCACCTAGAAGAATTCAGGTGGCATGTAGTGAAATAAATCCCCCACTTAGTGAAGGGACCAACAACAATAACCAAAAACATAGGAGTAGGTTTTGCCCGCATCTTTCGAGAGAATATTTGACATGACTGACACTTCTTAACTGCCTCTATACAATATTTGATCAATGAGGGACATACGTATCCCACAAAAAGGATTTTCTGGGTTGTTTCCAACTGAGACAAGTGACCACCACATGCTCTAGTGTGGAAATCATTCAACACAATGTCTACGTCCTCATGGTTTAGACAACAACATAGAACACAATCAAATCCTCGACGATACAAAGTATCATCAATGATCAGATAATTTCAGGCTTGATGGCATATTCGTCGATGCTCATCACGAGAACCAGAGGAAGGGCACTTCAAAGTCTGAAGATACACAAGTATATCTCCATACCAAGGGTTAGAAGATGCAATAAGGAAGAGATCCTCATTTATCGATGACTCGTCGGGTATCACTTCCACTCTTAATCAAAAGTTATGAAATTATCTCAACAAAGACCAAATACTTTTTAGACTTCACCGAAACAAATTCCTAATCAAATTCTTGAAGAATGACTATCTATTGACTAATCTTCCCGCAGATGACTTGTGACATCAACACATATTGAAAAGGTTTAACGATGGCTACCACGGTGGTTTTACGAAGTAGAATATAATGACAGAACCTTTGGATAGCATGGACAACTACCAAAGGCAGTTTCTCAATGTGAGTTTAGTTGAGCTTTGGTTTGACTAAGCCTTGGCTAAGGTAGTGGATGACATGTTCCTGGAGCCCGTCATCCTCCTGAACCAAGACCATACCTATGGTAGACTCTGCTATAGTCAAGTTTTTATAGCAATATTTTCCTCACCCCATGCAACTTGCTTAGAAGGCCTTTTCCATTTCCCTATGTAGAGTTGAAGTCCCTTTTTGCAGTTCCCAGAGATAAAAATCATATTTTCCCAAATATATGTGCCCTAACAACTATACATCATGCGTATATGCAGGTTTCACCATTACAACCCACTTACATCAGGTTTTTTGCCCAAAATTAAAAAAAGGTGTCAGGTTTCCATTTCACGTCACGAGATCCATGATCCTTGAGCTTCCATATAATGGAAACGTTATGACTCGACCCTTCAGTTCCATTTGAAGGCTATAAATGGGCCATATCCAAGTTGTGGAAGGAAGAGAAGAATTAAACTTGGAGAGAAAATTTACTCTGGAGAAATTATTCACTTCATATTGAGTCTGCATCCCTTTTTCCTTTTAAGTTTGAACAAATTGTTCATCCTGCAAGCTCTTCTCTCTTTTATGGAGAACCTTATTGTCTCTCTTATATGAGCTTGCCTTTAGTGGAGGATTGAAGTAGTGGAGGCCCAACTAGAAGGGACTTAATTTCTTGGTTTCGAGACATGCCGACACATAAGTTTGTCATTCATACACTTATGTTGATCATATTTTAATAGAAATACTCTTTTCTCGTCCAATTAATGTCTTGAAAATATGTTCAGAATTTGCCAGAAGATCCATAGTGTTAATGACATATTGTCGTCGACGTTTCGGATCCATAACATGATCCATCATCAGGACAAAAAAGTCTGAGAAAAATAGTAAGAGAAGAGCCTTTATTAAATAGTGAAGAGGCGGGTGAAAGAACTACGTTTGGCTGAGTGAAACCCTCATTTTTAGGAGAAAATTAGGGTTGACGAGAGGTTTTAGTAAAAAATAATATTAATTTTATGTTTATTAAGGGCTAGATTAAGGTTAAATTAATGATGAAACCCTAGTATTGAGGAATTTCATAAAATATTAAGTTTATCCCTAAAGGTCATCCCTAAACTATGACGGCTACTCGCATTCGCAAGAAGATGATTACAATGAGTCTCTGAAGGCATTTTTACAATAAACAGGAATGTCAAAAACCATAGACATTCAAAAACCTAACCCTAAAGGGATGACCTTTAGGGATAAACTTAATTCACCTTTAGGGATGGGAGTCATAGTTTCTCCCATAGTCCTCTCAATATGAAGAGAAGGAGATGGGTTGGAAGCTTCTTTTCCCTTCTCAAAATATTCTATCATTCCGTAATCATGAGCCCTGGTCTAAATATGAGAATATGATCTCATCATGTCTACATTTGTGGCTCCATTATTAGCATTAAGTGTGGGGGAACCCTGATTTCCCCCAAGAATGTTCGAGGATGAGGAAGATTTTGCCATATTTTTTCCTTGAGGGAAAGGGTTAGTTAACACAATAGGTTGTTGTTGTTCCAAAATATTTTGGGATTCCTCAATATGAGGGCATTGATGATTCAAGTGATCATCCATGCAAAGCTTACATGGAAACTTAACCTTCTTATTCTCATTTTTTCCCTCAACAACATTGTTAGAAACATTTTTATCCCCCTTACCCTTCTTTCCCTTGGCCTTTCTTTTTCCCTTAGGTTGATGGTTACCTTTGGGATTCTTCGACTGCACACTATGTACTTTCGACATTTGGGTTACGTGGGAAATCAAACTAGAAGTCTAGCTAGACACAGTCTGTTGGAGCGATAACTATTGCAATTGGTTAGCCAACTAATATATGGGCTTACTTTGTGCCGAGACTACTATACCATCGGCATGAGGCCCATAATTCGATTTGGTTTTGTCAAAAGTTGATCATGGTGCATCTGGGATTAAGAATAAATCAACTCCAGCTGTTGGGCTCTCATAATATCCTCTTCCTCAGAGAATACTCCATAAGTCGTGACGTCTTTAGATACACAAGGTACCAAGGAATTCAGTAACCACTCAAGAAAAAATGCAGGAGGGACCTTTACTTTGATCAAGATTTTCTAGTGATGCCATTCTTGGATATGATCGAAGATATGGATGACCTTCATCTAGTCGAAGTTGGCCAAAAACTCTGTGACAACATCATATCTCATTGTTAGTTGGAAATGGTTTAAGAAAACCATTGCTAGGTCATTAAAGTAAGAATACTTCGAGTTGTCGAGCTTGATCTACCATTTCATAGCACCCCCTATGAGAGTGTGTTGAAACAATCGCAATTGGATAGAGGCATCCTTCAACGAGTTGGAGGATCACCATAAGTGAAACGTTGTAACATGATCGCCTGGATATTCGCCAAACTTGACTTCAAAATTAAGTATGTATGAGGGAAACTTAGTTGGCATAGGAGGCCAATGTGGATCATGACAGATCGAATCATACAAAAAACTTGAAAAATATAGAAAATTAAGAGTTTCCAGAAAAGGTAACCTAGGTTGTAGTGGATTTAAAGGAAAAGAGGAGCCTGGATTTTGACTGGCACCAGGTTTCTAAGAAAATTTTGCTTGCTGACCAGGGTTCTAGTAAAAACTAGGGTGTCCTTGGCCAGTATAAGGAGTTTTCACATTAGTCTCCATCGTTGACGCATTCACATAATTTGATGACATACCTTGGGTAGGGATTTCTCCCTTTATGGTATTCCAGAGACCTTGGTTTGGGTTTACCCCAACCGATCCTCCTGGCATAGGAACTGAACCTTTCCTGGGGTTCCACTGAGCCTGGGAGGGTTGTCCCCGATTGACATCCCTTGCAAAGGTAGAGAACCCTTCTAGGGATTTCCAAGACCTTGAGAGGATAAGGCTCCCATCATCACTCCCTATGAAGGAACAAATCCTTGCATAGGGTTTGGTTGATTGAAGAAGGGGTTTCCCTTGGAGAAAATGCAGACGATGAGAAAGAGTTGTTTCCAAAAGAACCAAACAAAGAGAAATTCATATATCCAACCAGATTCATATAGGACTGAGACTCATGAATCCATCCACTAAACAATATGGAAATGGTATTAAGCCTGAATGGTTGCTGGAAAGCACCTCCAAATGAGGGGGACAGAGGAGGGATATGACCCCCACCATAAGGGATTGCATTAAACAGAGCAGAGGTGCCAGTGAAGGATACTTGAAAGGGAACATTAGAACTCCTTGCCCCCAAACCAATAGTCTGTAGATTAGAGTGAGTTAAACTCGAGCTTGAGTCAAAACCCGACATCTCATATGAAAAAGGAGACATACACGTTCTTTATAGTGGGGACAGTGGTTGTAGTCATTGTAGAAACTGTGCCACTCCCAAAAGTTGTAGGTGTCTAGATAGAAGTAATAATTGTAGGTGAAGGTGGGGGAGGGGGTATGACACCCCCTCCAGCCATGACTGGGATGGGAGTATGAGGACTCTCGGTAGAGGTCGCATTATTTTCTTCCATCACCAATCACCTAACAAGATGATGATCATGAGTAGTCTCCTTAGGAGGGATTACCTAAATAAGGATTGGCGCTAATAAATCAGTGATCAGAGGGTTTGTGGTACTGAATTCTTCAGCTTCAAGGTAAAAAATTGTGGGCTTCTTTGGTGCAAGGGTATCTTATCTATGAATAGGCTTGGGCACAATTTCTTGTGGTCCGACACTTTGAAATAATCCTCTTGATCTAGTCGTCTCCTCAGCGGTGGTGGAGGTGGCTCCAAAGTTATCATCGGTATGCCCTGAAGCCTACGTGAACAATGGGCTGTTGATATTCCACCTTGTGAAATGATCAAACGAAAATCTAAGTTCAAGCTAGTGAGAAACACAGAGCACACTGTAGAAAGTCCCTAAAGGAAAATCAAGAAATTAATCGAATGGCAGGAAGAACATTTACGCCAATCAACACTAGAGAAACTTACTAGTGCAAGTGTAACTAGAACATGGAAACAACCTCCAGGTATACTCTGCAAAGCATGATCCAACGTCTACCCTAGGTAGGGAGGTATACCCTCGCAGTCACATGTGTAAGTCCTTACAAAAAGGAAACTAGGTTTCCATCTCATATTCAGTTACCAGGCGGGTACAATCGACAGTCGGGTTGATCATAATGAGCAGGATAACAAATTCTGAAGCCTCTCAAGGGTACCAAAGGAAATGGTCCAGAAGATAACTGAGGATCTAGAATGGATTTGAGGTCCACGAAGCTCCATATTCAAATGAGGTTAACAAAGTTCCCAAGAATGACCCTCAATATATGATCCCCACTACAATTTGTCTGACTTTGGAGGGGTTATCTCCTCTACCTTTCCTCATGCAACCATGTGTTTAGACCCTGTGTTAGAGGGGGGTCCCGACTAAATTTTACGAAACTGGACTTTTACACTCCCTATCATAGACATTTAAGTTTATTTAAGTGGCCTTGAAGAGTTTCCTCTCCACACCTATTCCAAGGCCCTAAATCCTAGACTACTTGGTGTACCCTTTAAACAAAAAGTATAGTTGATTTTAGCATTAATCATTAATTTTAATGTCTTGATTAGTCATGGGGTACATAAGTGAAACTATTGGTGTTTTTTGAGATATGAAATATAAGAGTTAATAATATTTTAGAACATTGTGCTAAAAGAAAACTACGTTCTACAAATGAAAAAAAAAATGTGTTTTAACTTTGAAGGTACAAACTTTTCAAAATAAAGGCCAAGATCCTAAAATGCAATTTTCCTAGAATTAATTTTCGTTTCAAATGTAATGAAACTACTAAAACTTTCAAGGAAGAATACTAAAAGTAACTTTGGGTTCATATCTCTATTTTCTTTTATAAAAACAACCTAAGCTTCTAACAAAAAAAAAACATGCATAATAAAATGCGAATGCAGTTAAAGAACTGCAACAATTTTTTTTTCTTTCTTATATGCTTAGAAATGAAAATAACAAGAAACAATATTTTTTATTTTTAAAGCATAATCAAGGGAGAAAGATGAAAAACCAAAGATTGACATAGATCCTAAACCACTGCCTGAGAGCATGGATTCACCAAAATCCACGGGAGGACCTAAAGCTCACAAGTACACCCTTAACCTTGAAAACAAACATAAAGAGACAAAGAAACAAAAATATTTCATTACAAGTTCATAGATAATATGAGCCTTGAATCTAGCCAAACCACAATCAACAGAGGCCCCAAAAACTTAGGAATACCTGAGAAGCCAAGGGTTTCCTAAAAGGAAAGAAAAGTTTTTTTTGAAAATAATCTTCAAGATGACAGAACTGTGTGTTGTGCACAATCAACCTGCATATGTATGCTGACTGTGTATAATGCAAAACACATATGTACGCAGGATTGGTATAGAATAGGGCACATAAACTACTGAAAAGTTTTAAAAAAGAAAAATATTTAGACATAACACTCAACTCAGGAAATATGGTAAGCACCTGTAAGGTGACTAGAGACCCAAAAAGACTCAGAATACTTCAACAAATAGGAATTCAATCCAAACAAATATCTCCTAAAAATACCCTAGAGAGAGTCCCCAGTGGAGTCACCAATATTTCTATGGGGAAAATCCCCCTAATATGGGTATATCGACTAGGAAGAGACTTGACACCTTAAAATACATAAATGATTCTATTATACCCAAAAAAAACACAACCTTATGATAATTAAGGGAAGTGAAAGAAGATATAAATGTCTACCTTAAGTCCTTACGACTGTTGTTGATCCCTTTTGGTTGATTTCTGTTCCAAGATAATAGGCCTCCTCCCAAAGATGGCCTGAAACAATGTTATAAAACAAACTATGACATCATATGCTTAATTATCAAGATTATCTAAAGGGTTATTTATTCATGAAAGCATTCGTAAACACAAACACATAGACATAAATATCCGAGACAAGAAGTTTTCTCTTTTATTAATAACAAAATTGCAATTTACAACCTAAATTTTGCTGGCGCCGCTCCACGAACCTCACTTGTGTTCCTCTACTTTGTCTCCAAGTGCACTATTCCCAGTACTATCCTCACCACCAACATGCCAATATAAGGGGAAGCTAATGGATGGTATAATGAGGATGGATGGAAGGGAATGTTGAGGATGAAACTCAGAGAAGAATGTACGAAGGCTTGGAATACAAGGGAGAAAATTTGGCAGAGTTCTCTTGCCTCTTGTTTTAGATATCCAAATGACCCCCTAGGACCCTTTTTATATGAGAAAATTATGGTTAATTCATTTTCAGAAGGGATACATGAGGTAAAATGGTTGCAAAACCTAAGATATAAGCTCGTAAACTCTGCTGGAAAGAGTGGATTTTATATTTTTTTGCAACTTTTTAGAGTACGCACATTCTTTTATTTATGTAGATAGCATATGTATGCAGGATTTTAGGCATGCAGCTAGCATATATACACGCTCTGCCTATGCATCAGGGTGCGTATGGCATACAAAAACTTGTTTATTGAGAAGAACTCTAACAAAAAGGGTTGGCATATGTATGAATGAGTAGGCCAACATAAAAAATGCATAGTAGTGACATTTTGAGTTATAACACACATGATGACATGTAGACATCTAACCTCCTCCTCATGGTTTTAATATCATTGGGAATATTCCATAACTTCAATCCTCACATAAGAACCAAAATTGTCTTCATGTACCTCTAATTCTTCTCAAGTTGCAATTTGCACTCAGTCTTCTGTTTTTACTACTGCAAAATTGTTTTATTATTTTATGATAAAATGTAGTGCTCAATTCAAAATCATGGGTTGGAATATGGATTATCCTCTTCAATACCTTTCCATTGACTACTCATTTTCCCAAATTTGAGCTCCAAGATGAAAGTTATGGTATGAGGAAGTTTAAATTGTTTCTCATTTTTATCCCTGTATGCTACATGTGTCTTCTCTCTCATCCTATGCAGTTTTAGCTACCCAAATTCCATGGATGTCTTCTATGGTCCATGATATTTCCATAGTTTTCTCCTGTTCCCCAAACTGAAACATTTATGTTGATGTGGCATGACACATGGAAGCTGACGTGGCATGCCACAAAGATGTTGATGTGGCATGACACATGGATGTTGACTTGACATGGCGTGGCATGTGGATGATAACATGGGATGACACATGGACGATACCATGGAAAGAAACCTCATCATCCTCTTTCCCTTCTTTGATGATCGACAATTTATTTTGGATGAATGAAACACTTTGTCGATTTTGCCGACTCGACCATTGGCGATCGAAAATTTCTCTTGGTTGAACAAAACACTTTTTCGATTTCACTGACTCAACCATCGATGATCAACTATTTCTCTTGGTTGAATGAAAGACTTCACTGCCAACCTGACCATCAGTGTTTATTTTTTTCTCTTGGTGATCTAAATTCACTCATGAATTTCGCCGAACTCCAACACTTAGAAAATTTCAACCAAAATCCTGGATGAATCTAGGCCATCGATTTGATTTGAAAATGAATCTCAGCCATCGATTTTATCCATTTTTCCAAACTCCAAAAATGGATATCAACTATCGTTCTACTTCATTTTTCCAACTCCGAAAATCGATCTTGATCGTTTATTTTCTCCATTTTTCCAAACTTCGAAAATGGATCTTGATCATCGATTTTCTCCATTTTTCCAACTACGAAAAAAATTATGAGTTTTTTTTATCAATATAGGATGAATCTAGGCTTTTGATATCAAAATTAAGCGCGATCTCGACTGTTGATCTATAAAACCTTTCCAACTTCTTTATTTTCCATTAAAACATAAATTTCGACCTTCCAAGTTGAATTTAACTCTACAATATGCAGATTGACTACCTTGATCACCTCTTAGATGATCCTGAGGGAAATCTGACTTGAATTACTCATAAATATTGGGGATTGCACTCTAGTTTCATAATTTTCCCCAAATTCATCACGAGTGAAATTTTGCAACAAAACATTTATACCAAATTCACATGGGTCTAGGCCCATACAAGATCGATGTTGAACCTTGACCTTAGATACCAATATGTAATGTTCCCCATATTAACTAAGGTTCACTACATGTAGAATACACATAAAAATAAAATAATTCTGCTAACTAATCCTGTAGCTTACTAGCTACAAGAATACATAGAAATGTAACCATTCTTCTACCATTAATTTAAGTGTAGCTACAACATGATAAACTAAACATGAATGAAACTAATGAACTTCCTACAAAAACATATAAAAACATCCTCTTATACAAAATTAATACACAATGGAATAACTATAAATGTAACACAAAACAACAAATAAACATTTATCTTTTTTTTTTAAACAGTTGTGCAACCAACTACTTGGGACAAATGTTCCACCCAACCATAGAATTGTTGTTCCATTTCTTAATAATAGGTCACCCCTGAGCTGGGGCTAGGAATCCAAAAGAGAGGGCGTTTCTCACTATCCACTCACAGCTCGGATAATCCCACAACCCACTAGCATTCTCCTACAACTATCCTGATTTTCACTAGCTCTCCCTCTCATCCTTCCCAACCCAAGGAATGTACCCCTTCACTTCTCTCAGTCCATTGAGAGTCATGTTCATTTATAAGGGTTTATCTGGCGCAAGTAACCAATAATATCACTACTGGGAACTCAAGGGAACTCATTGCTAGGAAAAATACTAGGAAACTAAACAACAACTAACTTGTTGTGCTTGTAATGCAACTCTCATAGGAGTTCACTCTTCAGGTATGACAAAATGGTTCTTCTGCAAGTTTGAAAAATTTCTTCTTTAGTATTTATCTCTAAAAGAACTCTATAATTATTCCTCCATTGTTTCTCCAAATCCAATGCTCTTTTTCCATGTTCTCTTCTTGTTGTTCATGAAAAAACATGACTATATAAAAATAGTTTTTCTATCCATACAAATTTCCTCTCTTTTCCCCAAACAAGTTGATTCCCACACTTCCCAATATTTTTTGTACTTCATCCCCATGCTCCCAATGAATATGGAATGTGAATTCTCACACCCACCCTCTTACATGCATTCAATGATTGGGCTCTCATACACTCAAACAAAAAATAGAAGGTTGTCCCCAATCATCATAAACTTGAAGAAAGTGGATTTGGATTAATACCCATAAATAATTTCCCCCTTGGACCCCTCTTAGAAACTCCCTTATCTTATGGAAAAATCATCCCCCATCTCTATCCATGTCCCCCAATAAATGACATCACATTTTATTTATTAAAATTTAGGAATACAATTCACATACTACATCGCTTGGCCGTAGCCAGATTTCATATCAACATTATGCATTAATTAATCTGGGGATTATAGTGGAGACATTACGTTGATCATTACCAAGAAAATATGATTTATGAGGGGTTTTCTGGATATTTTTAGGGAATGTATGGACAAATTTATTATAAGAAAACCTCAATCAAACCTCCACAATTTGGAACAAAAGTTCTTGAGAAATTTTGTAGATTTTTTTTATAACTACCATTTTTTAGTGAGTGGATTGTTATCATCCTAATTTTTCTCACCTATGACATTTAAGTGGTTGAATATGGAGACATCAAAGATCAACATATACATCACCTAAACATGATTTATAGGCCATTTATACACTATCAAGTAGAGTTAAACCTTCAATTTACCATTTACAGGTTTGCATGTGGTATCCTTCTATTCTTATGCCATCACACCTATAAAATTTTGATACTTGCACTATCCCTGTGAATTTGTGAATCAAAGATTTTTGTAGCCATAAATTGCAAAGGACAGTTGGAAACTAGGTGTGGTTGAACACAAACTTGGTTATACCTTCCATCTCATCAATATTTTGGCATTTGGTCCTCCTTTTAGGTAAATTAGGCACATAGGTACCCATATATTAAGTATGGGAATTCCCATGAGAACCAATTCAACTTGCAACTCTAGTTTAGTCCATAAATAGAAGCTATGACCATGTATTTGATAAGAAGAATTAGAGTAATGTTATGTTGGTGGATTGAAGACAAAGGGTTATAAGTGAATTTTTCCTTTCACTATCTATTGAGTTTACTTACCCTTATGCTGCCCATTTTCCCTTCTAAAGTGACAATACACAAGGGGAAATGTTTCATGTTTGTCTTCAAATATTAATATTGATCCCTAATAGAGGACAAAAGGGCCCTCCCATGAATAATTTTGGATCCCACTTGCTATAGGGCTCTCCCCACATTATATAGTTAGTTGTTATTGCCTTTTTTATCGGAAGAAAATAAAATTCTTCTCTTTACCCCAAAAATGTTGTTTAAATCAATGATATTTCTTGTTTCAATATTTCTTTAATGGCTAATGTACATGTTAGAGGATATATTAGTTCTTTATATTGTTATCTAGTTACCATCTTTACCTACTTCTAGTTCTAACAATTGGCTAGGATAATGTTTTTGGTATTTCCATATACAAAATCCATAGTAGCATGGATGTTTTCACAATGATTTGTATTACATTTCAATTATTTTAATATGGCATCAATATATTGATTTAGGTGAATGTAAAGAGAAATATGCACATGGTAGTTTGGTCAAATTGATGATATATTTTTCAAAAGTGTATCCCAATGATTTTTTGATATATGACACATCAATGGAATATGACACCTGGGGTGGTCCAGTCAAACCAAGTATGTGATTTTAAAAATAAAACAATTTGTTATGGTATGATTGTTTGAATATGGAGACATGGTCATTACAAATATGGAAACCTTGTACTCCTTGTCAACATTAAATCGTCCCTCATAATTCAACTCCCCTAACTACTAACAATTAGCACAACAAGATTTCATACTTCTAGAACACTTGTATAGTTAACGTTATAGCTTGAGAAAAATAGTCAAATAGAATGGAAAGATTGCAATGTTTATGTCACAAAGGCCTCATAGAAATTATAAGTTTGTGCCAAGCCTTATCTTTTCCTTTTTATTTCTCTCTTGAATTATTTACTCATTATCTTATTTACTAGCTCTCTTGCTCTGTCACTCTCGATTCTTGTGCTACATTTTGCATCGATCCCACTTGTTGTGATGAATATTTATTTTAGAAATATCATGAATGATTACCTAGCACAACTAAATAGGGAATATCCCTTATCCCTCACACCTCTCCTTTATAAAAAAGGACTATCCATGCTTTAGAGTTACCTAACTTTGATTTTTTGTGAAGATTTATTCTATTCCATTATCTATGAATTTCAATTTAACACATGAGATCTTTCATCATAGAACATGGTATCTTCCACCTATTATATTAATGAATTTCAATTTAACACATGTGACTTTCATAATAGATCATGAGATCTTCCACCTATTATATTTTCCTTTCCCTAGATAGAATCTCTTGTATCCTTCATTGCATCACCAAACCATATCCCTAAACATTAATTCTGATCAATTTGAAACTAATAATGACTATCTCACCGCCCCTTATGAAACTGATAACTTTAAGCTAGAGTACTTAGAAGTAGATTTTTTAGTATCAACATTTATGATGAAAGATTATGCACACAATATTGTGGCTGGATCTGTCCTTTACCTATATTCCCATAACTCCATAGGATAATTTCATGGTGCTAACCTTCCACTCCTAAACCTCTGTTTGACTTGAGTTGCACATATAGGTTGGTACATCATCAATGGATCATGACTTAATAGTAACTATAGTGACATTTTATGTCATATAGTAATATTTAGTTTCCCTCATGACATAGATATTCCTATTGAACTCAAATACAAGTTTTGGGTGACTATGATAAAATAAGACCTTTGTTGCAAATTTGCAACAACTCTTCACCAAATAAAAATGCTTGTATTCAAAAGACATAATATTTTCAACTTATTATAATGTTTAAAAAAAAATCAAAATAAGTACATAAAAAAAAACCATCCATGCATTACTTTCAAAACATTGACATTGTAATGATATAATCAAGAAGAATTACACATATCTTGGAAAAATGCTCAAGTATCAAATTAGATTTTGTAAAAAAAATGAGTGAGCGGTGTATTCATTTTTTCTAAGAGTTTGAACCTAATGATAAGGGATGTCAAATTTTCACCTTGACCAACATTTAATTCTTGTGAGGGGCTTATTTGGAATCTAAAGTTAGCCATCAAAGGTAGTGGTTGAACATGTTAGGCATGTATATCACTACTCACACGTACACATAAGTATATCACAATTGATTCTCATATTCTCTTTAAGCCCTACCTGATTATGAATTTAACTAATATCTTAAGGTAGCCATGGGGGTACCCAGAGGTAGCATTTGAAATTGTGAGGAATGAATAGTACTCTCATGCACACATCTGTAGACAAAAGGCCACCCTTATGTTCTCTTTAAGGCTTGCAATTTTTTTTGGATTACCCCATGACCTACTCGTAAAATATTTGCTCTTACATTGGAGAGGTGAAAGATTTAGAATTATATCCTCCCATGTTAAAGTGGGTATTTGTATTGAATTAATGCATAATTATGGTTCATATATCTTTAGAAATTAATCAAAATTGTTTACACATACCCAAACAAAAGTATCAAGTGATGCAAATGTCAAAGTGAAATGTGGTTGACCAAGCCTTCTTGAAATGTGATGTGCTTATCTATCACAACTAAATAGGGGGCATCCCTTATCCCTTACATCTCTCCTTTATAACGTAGGACTATCCATGCTTTAGATTTTCCTAAATTTGATTTTGTGAATATTCGTATGCTCCATTATATGTGACTTTCAATTTAACACATGGGATATTTCATCATAGCAGATGGGATCTTCCACCTATTATATTTTCCTTACCCTAAATATAATATCTCATATCCTTCGTTTCTTCACCAAACCATTATCCCTAAAAATTAATATTCATCAATTTGCAACCAATAATGACTATCTCGCCACCCTCTATGAAACTGATAACTTTAGTCTAGTGGGATTAGAAGTAGATTGTTTAGTATTGACATTTATGATGAAATATACTGCACACAATACTATGGCTAGATGTATTCTTTACATGTATGCCCATTATTCCATCCAATACTTTCCTAGTGTTTCCCTTCCACTCCTAAACCTCTCTATGTCTTGAGTTGCACATATTGGTTGGTTTGTGTTTGCACTTGATCAACTTTATTTCACATAGTATGATTCAACATGCAAGGGATCTCTATTTTGGATGGGATCCATATTGCTTCTACTTTTATTTAAATTTTTCTATTTAAACATAAGGCCACAAGTTTTCCATAATTTTTATTCAATCATGACAACTGTGTCAATATTTTTAATGCATACTTGGCATGCCCACCTAAATTTCCAAGAAAATGAGATAGAGTGAATGGCTATGAACACTCTTACAAAATGAGAAAAAGACCTATTGGAATGCAGTGGGAAGACTCAAGGTTCAACATTAAATAACCAACAAAACCCTAAAGATACTGACCCTTTCAGCATGACCAACAAGTAGGCGAAGTCTCACCTGAGGTAGCTATGGGGTGTTGTAGGTGAATCCCCCTGTGGACAAGTGGATTCCCTCTTGGTCTCTAGAATCCTAAGGCCAAGACAGAAAAGTGATTAACATGGAAACTGACTTCCTTTTAGATATAATCAAGCTAATAAATGAAAGATAAGGAGAACGATATGTACCTTATTAGCAACGTTCATCATTGCAAGGTCCAGGCTGAGCTTTGATCCTGAGTTCCCTGATAGGTCCTGTAGGAAAAACAAAGATACGATGGACTTATTACTCTACTGAGATTATCTCTAACATAGATCCATCTATTGCAGACAAACTCATATGGAACAAGGAAAAGTTTTAAAGAAATAGGCCAAACATTGATTATTAATGAGAACAAGTAAAAGTACTTACAATCCTTTGAATGAAGGTGCAACAACTTCTTCCAGTTCTCCTTGTCCAACCCCTTTTATCAAGTAATCTACAATGATTTCTTTGATAACATCTCACTCATGAGATCATAAGTTTCATATCTCCAATATTTTCCATGTAAATACCTTCTTATGAGATCATAACTTAGGTATAATTCTTAATCTCCATTGTAACTTTCACCATGAGAAGGTCTCCTTATATAACCTTGGAGAGGTCCAACCACTTGAGAGATCTTTGGGATAAGTTGAGGATTCCTATCCTTCAGTTGAGGATCTTCCCTAAGATCATGCCTTGACCATCTATTCGAATCCAACTTCCTTCAGGAATTGAGGGATTCTTCCCTTATTTGCCTCAACAAACCCAAAATTTGCTAAAAAAAGGGTAGCAGTCCCCCAAAAGGGTGCACAGGGCGCTCAAACACTCCCCCAAAAAGGCTAAGGGAGTGTCAACACTCCCCGGCAGTGGGTAGGGGAGTGCTCCTATCCAAAATTCATTTTTTAGTGGTTCTTCCAGTGTCAAAAGGTTTGTACTCCTTGTTAAGTGACTTCTCTTCTTCAAAACTAGTATTTGGGGTGTCTTAAGTGTCTTTGTGATGTCGTTAGAGGCATGACATAGGAAATATGGAAGTATGATGTTTTTTGACACTTACAATACTTGTATTCAATATGCGACACTTACAACACTTGTAATGTCGACACTTGCGACACTATCAAAGTGAGTAATTTTGAGGTGTAACAGATTGCCCCCCAAAGTATGAAGTTAGAAGACGATGATGACTGAAGTACTTTGTAGACTTTTTTGAGCAAGGGTATGGACGTAGAGAGACTAGAAAAATATGCACACAACCATCAAACAAATATTATGACATGTTTCAAAACCCAAGGCAAACATACCTATGCTTGAGTGATAAAGACTTTTTAGGTATGGCCGCCATAAAATACACCGTGGATCCATAATTATATTGAAAAAATGGTATAGCCACTGTAGATACAATGTGGATCTATACTCCTATGACCTAAACTGATCGTAGCCACGAAGAATACATAGTGGATCTATGGGATGACAAGACATAGCCATGACCAATACAAAGTGGATCTATGTAACAATATATGTGTCATAGTTCAAAAGAACTCCTTCGCAACCTGGGAAAAATATATATAAGAGTGAAAACATCAACCTAGGGTCTTCTTACTGATCCCAATGTAGTACAAATCTAACCATGTGAATAAATGTCTTGATGTCAAACATGGCAGAAACAACTTGATTACCGGTCAATGATGTAAACCGTTAACAAGCGCGAGGGAGATCACCATTGATGTCAATGATTCCCGAGATACTCTAATACATACCAATGAATGTGAATGAATGAGATGAATTCTAACAACCATGGAATCATTCAATCAGAGGTCAATGATGTAAACCCACTACCAGACATGAGGAGGCCTGCCATCGAGGCATGTAGGTACCAAGGTACTAACTGGTTTCTAAGTCTAGCTCCTGGATAATGTGCTGAAGTCGACAAGAATAGACTCGTCGAAGGAGGGCCTTGATGTATCCCTCATAAACGACACAAAACTGACACATATATGTAATTGGTAGATCAAATGAACATGGACTGACATGGGTATTGAAACAGGATATTTGTGATAGCTGACTCTCGAGGCAGATACTTCCCTTGAACACTGAGGCACAACAATAGAAACGTGACATGGACCAAAAATTGATAATGCAGTGGATGTTGTGACTTTTGTCAGGTGACCCAAAGGAGTAACATAAACTCAGAGGATTGTCTCAATGCAGAGGTTCAGCGGATTAAAATGTGTGCAAAGACAAAGTGCCATGTTCAAGGGCGACATTAAGAGCTACTGGTCGTGTTCTCAAAAAACTGCTTGACTTGCTTCTTTCAATTTTTCCCTCATCTAGATAGATGAGTACCTCTTTTTAATTTAACGAGCTTGAGGAGGGTAACACATGCTCGATATAACTCACCTTCGGTAAGTTCCTCTTCCTTTTTTTAACGAACTGGAAGAAGTAAGGGTTCGGTCCCGTATGGTCCCTTCAATGTATGATCGTTTAACGAGTCCAGAGAAGGCATGTTATCCACAAATTTGGTCATTGTGATGATGTCATGATGATATCATGATGATGGAAAATCAAAATCTTTACCAAGAATACTTTTCTAAGAAAAGTTATAGTTGTCTTCTTCTAGAATTCACATTTTGAAACATGTTCGCAGGCTTCTTATATATTAACCTGCGAGAATGCCTGTTTCTCGCAGGTTGCTTTAAGCTGGGGTGCGAACTTCTCGCACTGTACTCATGGTTAGGGTGCGAACATGCTCTTAAAGGAGAAAAAGATAAATATCTCGAATCTTCTAGAAGGGAATCTTCTAGAAGGGTGAGTTGGCTTTCGAGTGGTTATTCAAGTACTGGAATTCCAGATATCTTGGGATCATTCCCTATCCAAGTAACTAAACTATCTTTTCCTATATATTGAGGAGATTTCTCATGGAAAGGGTTAAGTTGAACAAGCAGCAAGTTAGCAAGAGATTGATTAGAGAATCAGTGCAAGATTGTATGGAGGACTGATGCTACAGCAGCAAGAGATAACAGAGAGGTCATCACAAGTAGTTGATTTTCTTCATGCATGAGAAAGTGTGTGTGTCAGAGCTAGAAGCTATCGAAAGGAGACCTATGACATCAAGGCTCAGGTTGTAAGTTTCAATTTAAATTAATTGAATACAACAATATTTCCCTTTCCCATAAAGATGATGTCACTTTATTACATAATTCCTTGATCATATGTATAGACTAGTCATTGAATAAGTTAATCTGCCTTTACTTCGATTGGTTCATTTTGTTGTGATCTGGACGGGATGTGAGCATTGGAGCAAAGAGCTTGGAACAACAGAGATCTAAGGAAAGCGTTCATAAGGTATGTCCATAACCCTTATCTCTTAGTTCATTCAATAGGATAGATCTAGGGAAAGTGTAGTATTCTGTCCTGTTTTGTTCTAGATACTAGGTGGATCTAGGGAGATCGGTTAGTGTCCGCACCTACGGATTTATCTCATAAAAAAATTGGCGACTCCACTGGGGAACTATCCATTTTTTCTTTGTGGTTTTTTGAATTTTCTGTGGCCATTTTCTTTGTTTGCGTTTTTCTTTTGATTTGTCTGTCTCTGAGTCCTCAGGATACCCTGAGAGACCTTCTGGGTCTATAAGCCAGATTGATTTTTACTTGCTTTTTCAAAATTTTCATTAGTTTCAGGGATTCTCGCACTGTGTCCATTTGCAGCCTG
>ML825783.1:15251-38822 GCA_009831015.1 Picea engelmannii | reverse complement strand
CTATAGTACCTTGGGAGTCATTGGCATTAATGGTGATTTCCCTCGCACTTGTTAACGATATACATCAATGACCGGTAATCAAGTGGTTTCTACCATGTTCGACTTCGACACATGTAATCACATGGTCAGATTCGTACTTTGGGCGACGATATTGAAGACCCTGGATATTATCTTTGTGATCCAGGTTGCGATGGAGTATGTATAGTTTGCGACACATAGATCCACTGTGTATGTTTCATGGCTATGTCGTCTTGATTTAAAATTTGTCGCACAGATCCACAGTGTATTCAGGTGGCTGTGCTATATAATGACGGCATGGATCCACAGTGTATGATTGGTGGCCATGATCTTGTTTTATGATGTCATTCGTCTATGATCTGAGTATGAGAATTCCTACCTCGGATTTGATATATATGATATTATGTTGATGCTTGGATGTTTGTAGGTCTCTGATTAGATGTGCTTTTGGTTTTTGACACACACATGCAGTTTACAAAGTCTATCGACTGTCACTGGTTCCGCTCTCAGACTTTTGGGGGCATTCTGTTATCCACAAATTTGGTCACTGTGATGATTTCATGATGATATCATGATGATGGAAAATCAATCTTTTTACCAAGAATACTTTCCTGAGAAAAGTTACAGTTGTCTTCTTCCAGAATTCACATTTTGAAACATGTTCGCAGGCTGCTTATATATTAACCTGCGAGAATGCCTGTTTCTCGCAGGCTGCTTTAAGATGGGGTGCGAACTTCTCGCACTGTACTCATGGTTAGGGTGCGAACATGCTCTTAAAGGAGAAAAAGATAAAGATCTTGAATCTTCTAGAAGGGAATCTTCTAGAAGGGTGAGTTGGCTTTCGAGTGGTTATTCAAGTACTGGAATTCCAGATATCTTGGGATCATTCCCTATCCAAGTAACTAAACTATCTTTTCCTATATATTGAGGAGATTGCTCATGGAAAGGGTTAAGTTGAGAAAGCAACAAGTTAGCAAGAGATTGATTAGAGAATCAGTGCAAGATTGTATGGAGGACTGATGCTACAACAACAAGAGATAACAACAAGGTCATCACAAGTAGTTGATTTTCTTCATGCATGAGCAAGTGTGTGTGTCAGAGCTAGAAGCCATCGAAAGGAGACCTATGACATCAAGGCTCAGGTTGTAAGTTTCACTTTCAATTAATTGAATACAGCAATATGTCCCTTTCCCATAAAGATGATGTCACTTTATTACATAATTCCTTGATCATATGTATAGAGTAGTCATTGAATAAGTTAATCTGCCTTTACTTCGATTGGTTCGTTTTGTTGTGATCTGGATGGGACGTGAGCATTGGAGAAAAGAGATTGGAACAACAGAGATCTAAGGAAAGCGTTCATAAGGTATGTCCATAACCCTTATCTCTTAGTTCATTCAATAGGCTAGATCTAGGGAAAGTGTAGTATTCTGTCCTGTTTTGTTCTTGATACCAGGTGGATCTAGGGAGATCGGTTAGTGTCCGCACCTACGGATTTATCCCATAACAAGGTAAACTCAGTTTTTTTTCATATTTAGAGAGTCTGAAAATGACTTAAAGATGACTCCAATGTGGTCCTTTTTTCGTAATATTAGTTGTTATCACTAAAATTTCGTCTGCAAATGGTTACAAGAATTCAACATCGTCAAATAGTTATGAGGTCACCCATGGACCAAAATTACCACAAAATCATTTCCAAAGGGTCAAAAACTATACAACCGGTGACAAAATTAAAGTGCGCTATGACTACATAGGGCACGCATGCACATGCGCAAAACAAAAGAACAAGAAAAGTGCACATGTGCCCGATGCACGTCTGTGGTCGCTAAAATCCGTGCACATCTGAGAACGACACATTTATGAGAGTGGTCGGCCTCCCACCCACTTCTGGTTCAACTTCCAAGTTGATTTGACACTCAAATCTGGACTGGATCTGACTGGGTGGCTAGTCAAAGACCTAAAAATGCCCTAATTAGCCTCTTTACACACTACAAGCTGGTTTCATAATACCTCAAAGAGGTGCTATAAAAAGGCCATGGGTGCACTTCATTTTTTAAGGAATTCAATAGCAAAGTTATGCTGCTACTATTATCTTGAGGAATCCTCTATTCTCATCAAGAGTATACTAGAACCATTGCATTGGGCAATCCATATCACCCCTTGAGTGGATTAGCAAAAAATTCTTTCACCATTTTCATTCAAATTTGTAAGAAGAGCTTATTTGTGGGGGTCCAAGAGCCCTCCCTTGGAGGAAGAAGGGACTCATAGTTCTCTTTCTTCTTGGTGTTTTCTTTCACAAATATAAACCTTACCATTGGTGACATGGGTCTTATTGTTTCTTTTGTCCTTATGTCCCTATGCTCATTAGTTTAGTTGTTATTTTATTTCTTAGTTTAATTCTTAGTTGTTCTTTTTATTTCTTTCTCTAACCCTTTTCCTTATAGTTGTCCTTCTTAGCAAACCCAACTAATCTTGCAAGCACCTTTGTTTTGATCACTAAGGTGACGAAAGAGGCGCAACAGATTGGCGACTCCACCAGGGAAAGGTATCAATTTCCTACCCCATTTGGGTTTTTATAGCTCTTCGTTTGATTTATTTAACCTGTAGGTGCATTAACCGGCCCAAGCCGACCTACAAAACATCCAATTCCAAGTTGAATTGAGAGAATTCCATCCAAAATTCTCTTTCATGGTCGTGTGTCAGTTGTGCATAGGTTTTTTGGCCCACAGACGCGCATCATGCACACATGCGCCTAAGTCACAGTTTTGTTTTGTGCACCTGCGCCCATAAGCTTGTTTCAGTCTGCGCACAGGTGCTCAGTGCACCTCTGTCTACTCTGGGACCCGTGCACATGTGCAAAAAATACACATTGTAAGGTTTTTGGAGATTTGGGGAAGGCCCTTAGCCTTCTTAAAAGTGATTTCACGCATGTTGTAAGCTGCACCACACTTAGTTCCCTCTTCATATAAGGGGATTAGTCAAAACACATAGGCACTTAGGGGGTTTAAAATCATTATTTCCTCTTTTTCTTTCATTTTTTTCACATGGATGGTTTGCTTTGACTAAAAGTATAAATTGGAATCATTTCTAAATCACATAAAACTTGCATTGGGACTAGAAGTTGGATAACAATCGCTTAGTATGCTCTTCTCTCGCGCTTCCAAGCGACCTTGAGAATCAGAAAAAGATTGTAGGACAATTTCATCTCCCTTAAGAAGATTAAAACCTTTAGGAGAGGATAACAACCCCTCTTGGGACTCCTCTTAGTTTATTTTTCAAACACATCTTAAAGTTGTAATGGGTCCATACATTCCCACATGCTACAAAGATAGGATAGTGTTGAAATTTACTTTCTTATATTAAATCACTAGGGAAGTTTAAAGGTTTTGTAATGGGCCCACACATGCCCATATGATCACAATCTAGGATAGTTTCAAATCTTTTCTTAGATTAAATCACAATAGGGAGTTAAAGGATAGTAAAGGACCCACATGTCCACATGCTAGTTTCCTAGGGACTTTTGAATTACGCAAGGTTGTACCAAAGGCACTTAGTTAATTAGGTAATGAACACTTGTAAGGACCAAACGAAGTCCACATGTAGCAAGGTGACACCTAATTCATTGAAACATTGGCACACTTTCACTCATTCACAAACAAAATTCACTTATCACTCACATAGTTTTCTTCTCGAAAACGTGGAGGTCAAAGTAAGTTTCCTCCAAAGGGATTCCGAAACACCCCACCCTTTTCTTGACGAAAGTATCCACTCCCATTTAAATTAAATGAGGTTGGATCACACCCCCAACCTCTCAAAACAACTACATCTAGATTTTTTCTAAAAAATCACTAAGTTTTCCTCCACAGGAGGTGCCAAAATAAATTTTTTAGTCTAGGTAGGATTTCGAGGATGGGCATCCAAATAACTCCCCGTTATCTGGTTCTCACATTGTCAAAACAATAAAAGTTGTCAAATAGGGAATTGAAAATCCTCCAAGTCATGTGTTCCTAACACCATAAGGTAGGGAGATACCTATGAAGGGTTGAAGGCCGAGGTCCAATTGTTCTGTGCGTCCCCCCTTGAGGCACCCACCTCTTAGATGGGATCTAGCCCATGGCCCATTTCTTAGGTTGAAAATCTAAATGCCGCACTTTGACTGAGGTACCTAGTGACCAAATTTTAGGACATCTACCCAGGTGGCAATTGTGGTCTGCATTTGCACCTTGATCAGATTTTGTGTGGCTATTGGGAAATATCACCAGCTCTTTCGAGATATGCCCCCTTTACCCCTCATTATAACTGATTATTTCATCCTTCACTAGTTTCTCTTCCGGTGACTTCAGACCCCATTGTTGAGTACTATTGGAAGGTCCAGTTCTATTTGAGAGGAAGGGTGCTACATATTTTAGGACACGAGCATTTGTTTTCTTTGATTCCCCACGTAGAAAAACCCACTTATCCATATATATGCTTCTTTTTCAAAACACTTTATGTATGATGCACTTATGATTACATTTTTATCTAGATATATATATTGTGTAAAGTTCAAAATTTGCAACAAAGGCTCTTGTTTATTTTCTCTCATCACATTTTGCACACATCCACTCAGCTAGTCGGACATCATAGGGGACCCACATAACCCTCGTTATTCCATATGCTTACTAAACCTCCCTCCTATTTTAGGGGGAGTTCCTGGTATTGCCAACTCATCGACATCACCTTCACACACTCTTGTGAGTGCCACTATCTTAGGATCAAACTTGCTTGGTTCCACATTACTTGGGTCCACTTCCCAAGTCCCTCTATGCAATCGCTCTCCTCTACACGAAAGCGGAGGGCTAACTTCCTCTCAAGGGGGAAGTACCAACCCACCTAGTCCCCCTCAAGGGTCAGGATCACAAAACACTCACACCATGGATGGAACTAATCCTCCACCCCCACTAAAGATGCCATATTTGGCCTCTCTTAACATACCAAATCTAAGCAAACTCACCAATGATCCTATATTGCATGACCCCACATGGCCTGCAATTTCTACCAAACTACCTTCAGACATCCCCAAATTTGAAGGAAAAGTAGGAGATGACCCTGCCAACCATGTCATGAATTTCCACCTATGGTGCTCTTCCAACAACATTATGGATGATTCCATCAGACTACGATTATTTCAACGCACACTCACTGGCCCATCAACCAAATGGTATGTAGAAACAACCCATGTGACTTTCGAGTCCTTGGCCAAAGCATTTTTGACCTTCTTCCAATTACCAATCTTCCATGACAATGGTCTTGAACTACTCTCTAATTTCAAACAAACCTTAGCCACACATATTGCTGATCACATTCACGAGTGGCATAGACGATGTAGTTTGTACAAATCTGAAACCACCAAACAACAGTGTCTTGACTGGTTTCTCAGATCACTTGTCTCTCTCCTCGATAAAGATGTAGCTTCCACCTTCCCTCAATCCGAAGAAGAAGCCATCAATAAGGCTCAACAATACGACCTCATCCATTCACAATTAGGGTACTTATACACGGTACTTCCTGATCTTCCCAAACCCATGCCATTCAGTCAAGACAAACCTGGGATGTCTCACTCAACAGATGGATTGATTGGTAATACTACACACCACAATCCTCAACCCCAACCACCACCAATGTATGGCACACCTCAATATCTGTCGGCATATGGGGGAACCTCTTATTACCCCCACCCCCTTATCAACATCCATACCCTGTTGCTATTCCTCCACCCATCAGTGGGCCACCGCAGGCACCCCTAATACACCCACCTATCCAAACAAGTTTTGGTACCCCCTCTACCTCATCTTATACTTTAAGTACTTGAGAAAGAGCCACGCCTTCCTACATACCTTACGGATCAAAACTCCCACATAATCTGTACTTTCCATTCCCTGGTCCTCCAAAGCCCATGGCACCCCCACACCCTCATGCTGGGGTGAATTTTGGTCAACCTTCTCTCGTTCAACAATATCAAAATTTCAAACAGCTGAATACGACAAATCCGATCCACCTGTCGAATAATGCCAAAATTAAAGGAAGAAACAGGAAAAATAACAACCCATGCCAAGGCGAGAATCAACCCCAACAAAACCAACCTACTAGGGGGAACCAGAACTAAGGGAATTAGAACCCCCAGGGGGGAAATAAAAACAAGCGTCAAGGGAGAAATAACAATACTATTAAAACCACTTTCCCTTGTGCCCTTTCAATGATTTTGGTCATTATACTCATCATTGCCCCCAAATCACTAATTTTAAATGGCTGAAAGACTCAAGCAGTCTACCACATCCTCCAACATCACCTGCCCCTCAGCAGGCCCCACAACAATACATGCAACAACCCCCCCCAGCCATACTACATAATCCCATTCCACACCAAGGTGTGATGAACACCCAACAAGACACGCAGCCTACCCCACCTTAGTTGGGACAGTACCTCAATCCAAACAATCCCGCAGATCATACTATCCTCCTCATCAATGAGGAAGAAATCCTTCTACAAACACGTAATCGTCAATATCGTGCACCTACTGAGTCTCCTCCCATTCCCCCAAAAACAAACCCAACACCAACGGGAACCCTGTTGGTACTCCCTCGCCCTACTGTCGAAACACGTCTTCACATCCCTCGCATCCCATTGTGTAGGAATGTCCACAACCTCCAGGCTAGGGTGGCTCATAATTACAGTTTGGTTGACGACTTAGCACAATCCCTGACTGCCATGTCAATCTTATAAGTCCTTCAAACTTGTCCCACTCAGCGGAAATCATTACTTTCCACCTTGGGGGCAGTCGACCCCGCGGATACTCAACTCATCACATTTGATATCGACAACAGAGAACCTTGCCTTCCCGCTTTGATCTCTTTTCAAATCCCAGTAAAAATTTGGAACATTACAGTTCATCAGTGCATCATCGATGAAGGTGCATCCACATGCATCATGTCCAAATCTGTATGGTAGAAACTTGGTTCCCCTGAACTCATCCCCTCTGCCATTACCTTAATATATTACGACGAATGACCATCGTCTCCTGAAGGGCTCTACCAAAATATCCCCGTAGAACTCGGGGGAAATACCATTCTCATCGACATTGAATTTATCGACGCCCCACTCGATTATAATATCTTGTTCGATCGTAGCTACATGTACACTATGAAGGCAATTTCCTCTTCCATCTTTCGAACAATGATGTTCCCCCATAACGGGAAGATCATTACCATTGACCAAGTCTTACATTACGAGCCTAACCCTTCTGCCAACATCGATAACATTCTTCCTCTCATCCACACGAGTCATGACGCATACCCACTCATTGAAATAGGTCCCAAAATTTTCAAAGACCCATCATTGTTAGGAACTTACCATGGTGCACCACCGCTCCTTCATGCTTCCAATCAAGTTTGCATCGTATCATCCAATAAAACTAATGTAGAGGATACCCTTCCTCCTAGGGAGGCTTCTATCATATCTGACGTTCCACTAGTCGTAGAGCTCTCCCCTAATGAACCTCCTGTGAACTCGTCAACTCCACCAGTCCACGATTTCACCTCTCCCCAAGGCCATATCCTAGTTTGGGAGATAGTTCCCCAAGCCATTACTCAAATCCCCTTCTTTTACCCTCCACCCGACGTACAAGATTTCCAAGTAGCAACAACGCTTACCCTCCCTAATAAGGTGTTAGCAATTTTAGTTTGGTATTTACATCCACCAGAGATGGTCCCTCAACCATACCTTCCCCCCGAAACGGAAATAATCCCAATGACAATTCCCATACTCACTCCCACCATACCCTCTACACCCCCACTCACTAACCTCCCTTCCATAGATGGGGGTAGGCGAAATAAGAAGGATCCCATAGCTCCACTTCCCCCACGTGTCCAACCCCCTTGCACGCTATGTGAGAAAGATGGCCACCAAACCAACAACTACCCATCTCTACCCGAGTTACAGAACTTGATTCCACTCAGTCAAACACCATCACCGCTCGCCACCATAGCAAGTAATTCTTCCCTCACCCCTCACTCAAGTAGTAAAGGGCTGTGAACCAAATTCACTTGCACTATATGTTCAGAATATGGCCATTATACACACCATTGCCCAGCACTGCCATGCTTTCAGTAGACATTAGCCGCAGTACACCAAAGCTTCCATAACGAACCCAATCTAGCTACATCATCCCTACCAAAAATCACTGACATACATTATGTCACAACTTCAGTCAATGAACATATGAGATGCCCTTGCTCTCTATGTGAATCCTTAGATCATTTTACATACCAATGTCCTATGATCATTGAATACATGCAACGCCAATTGACCCTGATTGAAACCCCTACAGAATCGATGGTTGACCTTACCTCATCACTAGACATTCTTCATATCATTTCTCCTGAACCCGAGGCACTCCTGACACCTCCATGGTTCTGGGATGACTTCTCCGAGGATTCACCCCAAAATCCCCCCAATTCTCCCATTCATTTCCCTACATAAATTTTACATCCAACTACTGTGGGTACTCCTAGACTTGATCCCTCTATCGTCGAACATCGCATCGACACCTGGCCTGACATTACACCAGTTCCTCAAAAACAACGATCACTACACCCATCCAAAGTAGCGGCCATCAAAGCTGATATTGAAAAATTACGTGCGATTGGGTTCATCTACCCCATCACCTATACATCTTGGGTTTCCAACCCTATACCCGTTAACAAAAAACAGGGCACTATCTGCGTCTGCACGGACTTTTGAAATCTCAATAACGCATGTCCCAAAGACAACTTTCCAATGCATTTCATCGATCAAATTATCGACAACTACGCAGGCCACGAGGCTCTATCCTTCATGGATGGTTTCTCTGGTTATAATCAAATCCAAATTCACCTAGCCGATCAATACAAAACTGCATTCACTACCCCTTGGGGTACTTTTGCATATCGTTTCATGCCTTTTGGCTTAAAGAATGCTGGTGCAATTTCCAATGGGCTATGACATACATTTTTCATGATATGGATCATCTCATCCTTGCATACTTGGATGACCTTGCAGCTCGATCCAAGAAACGCACCCAACATCTTGATGATTTACGGATCATCTTCCAACATTGTCGTCAGTACAACATCCACTTGAACCCCCTCAAGTGTGTATTCTACATCACTGCAGGGCGCCTCCTTGGATTCATTGTTTCCCAAAGTGGTATTACCATGGACCCCCTCAAAGTCTAAGCCATCACAGAAATTCCACCTCCTCGAAATTTACGTCAACTCCAGAGCCTACAAGGAAAAGCTAACTTTCTATGACGATTTTTCCTAGACTACGCCACTTGCACACACAGTTTCCTTTTCCTACTACGCCATGACATCCCATTTCACTGGGATGAACATGTACAAAAATCATTTGATGATCTTAAAACGACACTGTCTAACGCGCCTTTAATTAGTTCAGCTGACTATAATCGTGACTATATCCTCTACATATCAGCATCAACTGTCTCAGTAGCAGGAGTGCTTGTTCAAATCGGTGATGACAATCATGAGCATGTCATTTACTACGTTAGTAAAAAACTCTCAGGGCCAACCTTGAAGTATAAACACGAAGAGAAACTAGCCCTTGCAATCATCCTTGTAGTCCAAAAAATGCATCATTACATTCTTCTTCACACGACTAAGGTTGTAGTAGATCCCAACCCTATGCAATACTTGCTCAGCTGTCATAAAATTAATGGGAAATTTGCCCGATGGATCATTATCCTTCAAGAATATGATCCTGAATTCTCAACACCCAAGAGAAATAAAGCTCTCATCCTCACCAAACTTGTCATGACCTTCCCCTCTGATATTACCAGTGCCCCCATCAATACCGACTTCCCTGATGAACATCTCTTTTACATCACCTCGAATGATCCTTGGTACGACGACCACCTTGTCTACCTCCGAACCCAAAATTTCTATAACCACCTCTCATGAGATGATCATCGTCGTATTCACCACCAACCCCCATGCTACCTCCTCATCGGAGACATTTTATACCGGCGAGGGGTCGACACCATACTTCGTCGATGCTTGACTATTGACGAGGCTGATAGAGTCTTGAATGACTTCCATAGCGATGCATGTGGGGGCCATCTTTTGGGAATGTCCACTTCTCAGAAAATCATCCAAGCAGGTTATTTTTGACCTACATTATTTCACGATTGCATTCATGCCGTGAAGCGATGCGAGAAATGTCAGCTTTACGCCAACAAATCACGAGCACCACCTACTCTTCTTCACCCAGTCATTACTGCCGACCCCTTTTGTAAATGGGGAATTGACTTCATGACTTGTAATCCCCCATCCAGCAATGGACACAAATACATTGTTGTCGCAATCGATTACTTCACAAAATGGGCAGAAGCTATGCCCACCTTCAACAATACCGCTGACACTGCAACACGTTTTTTCTTTAATCACGTCATATCTCGCTTTGGAGTACCACTCCAACTAGTTTCTGATCACGAGAAACACTTCAATAATGATATTTTCGTTGAACTCTCATCTCGGTTAGGATTCTCCCATGAGTTTGCCTCACCATATTACCCTCAGTCTAACGGATAGGTCAAAGCAGTTAACAAGGTCCTCAAGACCATGTTACAATGCACGATTAATAAACATAAGACCAATTGGCATCATATGTTATTTTCCATGCTATGGGCTTATCGTATGGCCGTGAAAATGACCACTGGTTTCACACCATTTCAGCTAGTCCATGGGGTTGAGGCCACTCTTCCCATCGAGTGCAAAATTCCCACCTTACGCACCGTAATTGAGCTATTCCCCAACATTGCTCCAATGGAGTAGCACTTGTTGCGCTTAGAATCCTTGGATGAAGATCATCAATATTCATTATAGAACAATGAGGCAACCAAAAAATGGTTAAAATCCACCTTTGATTGCCATGTCAACCTTCACTCATTTCACAAAGGCGACCTCGTCCTTCCTTACGATATCGCTCACGATGCCCTTGGTCATGGAAAATTCAAGTCACTATGGCATGGCCCCTACATTATCCAACATTGCCTCAATAAAGGCACATACATCTTGGCCTCTCCCGAAGGCCTCTCTCTTAAAGAACCCATCAACGGGTTATACTTAAAGAAATTTTATGCCCAAGCGTAGCCATTCTACTTTAGGTTATTTCTTTTATAGTGTTTTTAATATTTTTTCCATCCCTCACGTCTAAACTATCATTTGTGCTATTGATAGATGATTCCTTCACCGGCCTACCACATCAGTTATGCCGACAGCGCCCGCTGTTGGACACAAAATCTCTCTTCGGTAGCTTGGGCCCTCTATACCCCATCACATGAAATGATCCATTCTAGTGGCATATGTTTGGGTTCAGCCACCAACAACCAATCCGAATACACTTCCATCATTGGCCTCCTCGACGATGCCTAGCATCATCATATTCGTCACCTTAGCATCTTTCTCGACTCTCAAATAGTTGTTCTACAGCTCAACAATGTGTACCGTGTCCACGATCCTCACCTCTTTCACGAATACTTGCAAGTTATACTTTTATCTCGACATTTTGATTTCATTACATTTACACATATTCCAAGACAATTGAGTCAAATTACAGATAACTTATCTAACATTGTGTTAGACTGGCATATATCACATCAAGATACCTCTACACGTACGTAAAACTATCAAAAACCTGTCACAACATATATTATTAATATTAATAATATTAACACCATCTGGTTATCAAATTAACCCACTTAATTCATTAATTAACTAAATCTCTATTAAATACCTCTTTTGAAAAACCTTCTCAAACCTAGGGTTTTACTTAGCCGACCTTAGTTTTTCCACCCTCCTCATCATTATTTATTAAGGGCTCCTCTCTTATTTTTCCTCAGGCTTTTTTGTCCTGAAGATGGATCTTGTTGTGGATCCGAAACGTCAACAAGCTATCAAAAACACTGTGGTTCTTCCGACAATTTCTAAACAGATTAGACATCATCAACACATTTACAAACACCTGTAAACATCACATAGACCCCAAAATGTATACTCATATATATATATATATATATATCGGTCCACAGTGACATCAAAATGTTTACATACAAATATACAAACGTCCGCAGGCCAACAAAGCACCTCGATACAAAACTGGCACCACTACACCAAAATGGGCTCACCAACCTATATACAAAAATACAAAAATACATAGAGAACCACTCAAGGTGCCTCTAGAGCACCACCTCCTACCCCTCCCTCAGGCGATGGTCCCCCATCCACTACTGGTCCCTCTGGACTGGGAGGTAACCATCCGGTCATAGCAGCACCTGCTACTGTTGCTCACCGCACCACGGCCTGTGACAGCGATGAAAATCCCACACACTACTCCAAGATGCCCTCATCCTAGATATGCGACCACATGCCCTCAGGCATGCCCTGTAGCACTGCCTCCAGGCGGCAACGACTATCCTCAAAATCTACTCTGGCATCTGTCAAAGGAGCATGCGATGGACCGACACCTGGGTCATCAAACCGACGTCTCCTCACTGCTCTCTCATCGTTAGCTGGTCTCGCCTCGATGTCCTCATGCCGATGTCTCTCTCCTGCCTACAGCCCTCCCTACAACGGTCTCTCTGGCTCCTGGCGAGCCGACACTCTCAGCAGCTCAACCTCACACCCGCGAGGTCCCACATATGCACATACAAAAAACCAAACGATAGTATCAACATCTATACAAAATACACATGTCATGCTATCTCAAAAATCAACATATCAAAACTCATAAACATACCTCAGTGATCAAACACCTCCCCTGGAGGTAACACCATGTCTGGATCACCCCGAAAGTCAACACCAACGTAAGGATACTGCAATATAACCTACGGCATATGCTGCCACACCTATGCCTCCTCAGCTATGAATAAATGGCCGCCTTTGCCACCACCGTGGTGAACCAATATCATCGACCACTGCCTCAATCGCAACTCTCATGCACCAAGAGTGCCCAATAAAATCCTAGGGTGCAACATAGGCACCCTCTCCAAAAACCAGGCCACCAAGATGGACCCAAAGGTAAAGTCCCCTGTGTCGGTGGACCGACATCGGTCTAGCTTCCCTACCATTCTGGCATGTAGTGTAAATCCCCAGGCAAAGTGCTCATCGACTAGTGACCTCCCCATAACACTTAGCTGACTACCACTGATCCGCTGAGTCACGAGGGACCCATACACCCTCACAACCATCACTTCTACACAACAATGCGCTAGAGAATCCATCGCCCCGATGCTCACGACGGATCCTGACATGTAGTTCTCCCTCGAGCAGTACCTCCAGCCCAATGTCACTAATGACATGTCCACAGGTAACACCAGCTATGCCAGTAGGGGCGTTCCCCGAAAAGGGAGCCCAGTCAAAAAGTATATATCCTCCACCGTAGTGAAGGCGATCTGCTCTCCCCACACCATAAAGCAATGCAGGTCTGGAATCCACATTCGAATAAGAAACTATAGGAGATACTCCTACACCCATACCAACAAGAACTCAAAGAACTTCAACATCCCATAGGCTACCAAAGTAGCACAAACCCCCGCCTCCTCAATAGCCACGACATCCCTCAGCTGGGACCAATCTCTCTCTCGCCAGCCGACCGACATCGTGCAAAATGATCGCCTGCAACCACATAATACAGTCCTAGGTCATCCATATTGACCATAAAAAACATTAAAAAAATATGAGTTTTTCACCTGTCAGTATTGCCCCCAATACATGGTTGTTTAATCCACAGGCGTGGACATATGTGCGCTTGTTCACCCCACAGGCATGCACATATGTGCGCTTTTCCATCCCACAGGCACGCATTCAGGTGCACTTGTCCATCCAACAGGCACACATACGTGCGCACCTACCCACCCTACAGGGGCGCTTCCATGCACCCCTATCACAAACACAGGCATGCATTAATGTGCGCCTGTACACGACATAGCCGCGCACCCATGCACGACTGTGTAGCAAACAAGTGCGCATATCATGCGTGCCTTTGTCCCCCCTACGGGCGCACCCATGTGTGGCTATTCGGATAACAGGTGCACACTTGTGCGTGCATATTTACAGATCACCCACACAATTGGGGGCCCACACCCATAAAATCCCCTGTACAGCCCTCTGTACAGACCCTACCCATAAATGGAAAATCTACTTCTATGCAGGATGATAAGACTACCAACCTGAAGCTCGCTGGTCTTGGATTGGCTGCCTCATTCTCCTGAAATCTCCAAATATCCTCTGAATACCTCTCATCCAGTCACTCTGGCAGAAAGTACAAATGAGGTGGCAATGTGGGCCCTACAAATATATATAGGCCTTTCCGCCAAATTTCCAATCACCATTCTAGGAGCTCTGGGTGTCCGTTCTTCAATCCGTCTTCAGCCACAGGATCAACATCCCATCATCTACATCAAGACAATCCCTAGGCCACTTTTTATCCTTAGCCCCCAGGGCACCATTTTTTCATACCCCATCTAGGTATGCATGCTCATGTTCAAAATGATCAAATAAATGCTCGTATGTTCGATTCTCTTCAGATATTGTTCACGTCGGGTATTTGGTTCTCATGTGTGCAGGTACTTGGTCATCATACATCAACACAACCCCTTCAGGTATATAATCAACACTGGCATGTAATCATTCCCTCTGAATCTCACTTGCATCTCCAGTCACACCCTCTGACATTTGCCTCTAGGATCCCCATCTACGGCTCTGTAGTACCAACACCTCCATTGCATCTTAGGTATTGTCACCTGGTAGCACTCTCCCCCACATAAGTTGTCCCATTCATAGCACCTTGTTGCACTGTGACACTCATGCTATTTTTCAACCCTTTAGGGACGGGAGTCCCGATAGTCTTACATCATGTCACGAATTAGCCACATACTCCTTCTCCTCATTTTTCTAGCTTTCCCAATGGACTCCCAGATTATCTCTTCAAGGTTCTATTTTTGACTTCACCTCCACAGTATCATGAACCCTCCATTTCATCCACAATCAATTTGCCCCTCTGCAAATTTCCCTTCATTTCACCTACCTCATACAGAAACCCACCCATGGGGCCCCCACCCTCCACTAGTTCTCCAAGCAAATTGTTCCCTAACTGGCCCAACCATATTAAATTGGGGCACCCATTTCTGTATTTGTACAATCATCCCAAATTATTCTTTATTTATTTGGTACATTATAAAAAGCCTTTGTTTCCAACATTTACATCTCCTTTTGTCGCCACCTTTGATGACCTTCTTCCCTTTTTTGGCAAACACAACCCATATCACCCTTGGTTGAGGCACTCCTTATCATCTACCCCTGTTTCCATCATCCATATATGCCAAGTATCCCACATGCCACTTACCTATGCCCTTTGAGTTTGTTCACTTTGTCCCACCTCTGGCACAACTTATCCCCTGTCTTGTTGTCCCCCTGACACTCAACCTAGTTGAACAGTTGCAGCCACTTATACCTCACATATACCCCCAACCAAGGGCAGTCTTGAGTCTTCCTATATGTTGACTTCGCCCAAGTACCTCCTCTAGATCCTAAACCTCACCTAGTATATTTCACGAAGCTCTTTGCTTTTCAGAGTCGGATCCCCCTTTTTTGTCGACATCGACACAGTTTCCAGAAGGGCGACAGTATCTTGACTCTCATTACATTTCCAATGAGAGATCTCAGATGGCATAGGGAAAACCACAATTGCTCTCTGCTATCGTTGACCCCCGTAACATTCGAATTCAATACTTTCTCATGTTACGGTGGGTCTTACTTTGTGACTATTGCAGTTATTTCTTATATTTTCCGAAGACCTCTGAACTTGGCCGGGCTATCAATGCCTACAGAATCTATGATATTTCTTACAAATGTCACTGCCTACTGTTCAGAGTATGTTCCTCCGCAACATTGTCTTATGCCTTTATCACGACTGCCCCCGAGGGCGCTGCAATTGTCTACATCAACACATCATTCCTTTTTAAGTTACATGACACGAGCATGGGGAATTCCCACCTCATTTGTACACAGTTTATTTTTACACACCTTATGAAAGGTTGGGTTCTATAGGTTCCCTTCTCCCTCCAATGGGTAACTCTTTACAATCCCACTATCGCTCTCTCTTACAATGACAGTCTTAGTAGAAGAAACATTGATGGATTTTGGCTATACGTATGCTCCTAGCCTCATCCATCAGGGTGCATCTGTTATCACTGAAATTTTGTTCACAAATGGTTACAAGAATTCAGCATCGTCAAATAGTTATGAGGTCACCCATGGACAAAAATTACCACAAAAACATTTCCAAAGGGTCAAAAAATATACAACTAGTGACAAAATTAAAGTGCGCTATGACTACACAGGGCACGTGTGCACATGTGCAAAACAGAAACGCAAGAAAAGTGCACATGCGCTTGATGCACGACTGTGGTCATTAAAAGCCACGCACATCTGAGAATGACACATTTATGAGAGTGGTCGGCCTCCCACCCACTTCTGGTTCAGCTTCCAAGTTTATTTAACACTCAAATCGAGACTGGATCCGACTGGGTGGCTGGTCAAAGACCTAAAAATGTCCTAATTAGCCTCTTTACACACTACAAGCTGGTTGCATAATACCTCAAAAGAGGTGCTATAAAAAGGCCATGGGTGCACTTCATTTTTTAAGGAATTCAATAAGAAATTTATGCTGCTACTATTCTCTTGAGGAATCCTCTATTTTCATCAAGAGTATACTAGCACCATTGCATTGGGCAATCCATCTCACTCCTTGAGTGGATTAGCAAAGAATTCTTTCACCATTTTCATTCAAATTTGTAAGAAGAGCTTATTTGTGGGGGTCCAAGAGCCCTCCCTTGGAGGAAGAAGGGACTCATAGTCCTCTTTCTTCTTGGTGTTTTCTTTCACTGATATAAAACTTACCATTGGTGACATGGGTCTTATTGTTTCTTTTGTCCTTATGTCCCTATGCTCATTAGTTTAGTTGTTATTTTATTTCTTAGTTTAATTCTTAGTTGTTCTTTTATATTTCTTTCTCTATCCCTTTTCCTTACAGCTGCCCTACTTAGCAAACCCAACTAATATTGCAAGCACCTCTGTTTTTCTCACTAAGGTGATGAAAGAGGTGCAACATTAGTCTTTTGAGGCTGAAAAAGAGATAAATTATCACTTGAAAGATGCCATTTCAAGCCTTTTAACGAGTGGGAAAGGAAGCAAGATCACTCACCAATCTTTTCATGTTTAAAGAGTCTAAAAAGAGTTCAAAGACAACTCCAAGAGGTTCCTTTTTCGTATATCCATGCGAGTCCAAAAATGTGATAAAAGTCTACTCGGTTACATTCTCATTTTATTTCGAGCACAAGAAAGAACAAAGACTAAGCTCAGTATGCCCCCATCTTGAAAGCTAGTGGCTTAAATCCAGAATGATCATCAAAGGCTGGAGACATGCCCTCCAAGCTTCAATTCATTCACCGACTTTGAGGTTGTCACCAATTTCTTTACTAGATGGAGAAAAAGGATAAGGGTGGATGAAATGAAGGTTCAAGAGAGCTGTCTATTTCATTTTTTAATGAGCTTGACACAGAAAAACAACTATGCTCAGGGCTCCAGGTTCAATCCCTAGATTGTTGTTTCATTTTTTAACGATCTTGTTACAGAAAGGAAAACTATACTCAAAGATTTTGTTTCATCTTTTAATGATCTTGCCACAGAGAAGAGAAACTGTGCTCATGACCTCTGTTTCATTTTTTAATGATCTTGCTACAAAGAAGAAATACTATGCTCGTGGACTCTTCGTGATCATGGATTCCAAGAGAATAACATCCTGGAAGGACACCATGTCAATGTACAAAACTCAGTCATGGCTTCCAAGAGATTTTCACTAGATGGAAGAAAATCACTCTGGAAGGAACACATGTCAAGGGTCGTGATAGGGGTAAGGAGATCATGCTCCAAAATCCCTACCGAAGATATCACCATGTCAACTACCAGATCTAAATCATCGGAAGTCGAAGGCATGGGAGATGATGGAAAATCGACATCAAGAGGGGAGATAGACTATATATCTGTGTGAATTTATTCACGAGGGGGAAGAAAAGAGGATCGATGATGGTTATCATCCTGAGGTAGCTCGTCAATGCTCAACATTTCCATAATAGATTCATCCGAGGGAAAATTTGGGAAAATGTAGTTGATTGCAGATGACAAGGAACTTAACCATGATGGCATCGAGTAATTGTCGGGTGCCAATAGATGTTGGTCATATGAAGAGGGAGAAGTGGATTGGATAGAAACGTATGAGGTTTCAGCTGAACCAAGTGGCACAATGTCACCTAGTGCATCAAATTCCAAAGGACTAGGTACAATCCAAGGGTCAGATGATTCCAAAGATTGATAAGTCACGGTCTAAATCATATCGACGGTGGAAATATGATGTGTAGTCGGTGGAAGTGGGGTAGGGAAGGTACCCATAAGGCTAGAATATTTCAACAAGACAACACCAACACTTTCATACATGATCTTGTGGTCTCCCAAGAAAGGAATGTTGTTGGTAGCGGGAGCACGAGCATCGGTTGTGCAAAAATCTAATTGATCAACAGTGACAATTTTTCCATGATGAGGAAATTGTGCAAATAGAAAGAGAAATGAGGCAACAACAGTCATAGCATAAAACCAACTTCTTCCAAGTAACAAGTTGTAATCAAGGGGAGCATCGACCACCTTGACATCAAAAGTGACAATTTTTCCACCCAATTGGATAGGCAGGGACTGTAAAATCCCACGGGGATGAAAACCTTGCCCATCGAAGGCATGTAAAATCATTGAATATTTGTTAAGTGCGGGTGATTTTAAACCTTTCCAGCATGCTCAAGACATGACACAAGTTGATGCTCCCTCATCCAGAATAGTTTGGTGTATTTGTTGATTGTGAAAAACAACATCAACTTGGAAAGCAAGTTGGTGGGAGAGTCGAGATGCATAATTGTCTAGGTTAAACATGATATGGTTGGACGACTCAGGATCAACAATGCCAATAACATCCAAGAGCGTTCTACGTTGACTGGGGCAGTTCTGTAGAACTTCTAACATAGACATATCACACGGTGCTTGAGCCAAATCTTCAACAATGTTGTAGTTTTGGGCGACACATGAACTAGGATTAAAGGTATATTTGCAGATAGTGCTCTTAGGAGGGCGTAATATAGAGTTGAACATAGGTTTCTCAATCTTAAGTGGTCCAGACGAAGGATTAACCGATGGAGGACTAACAGAGGACGACGATGGATCCAATAAAGTACTGGTACCATTAGTGACCTTTCCTTTGTCAAGGTTACCTGGTGTGTCATATTTCTTAGAGAGAGTGGTCAAATTAATCCCATTAAACATATAAATATGTGCACTCGTTGACTCCTCATCATGAGGATGGCTAGAACTTCCCCCAGGAGAGGGGGTTTGATCAACCATGGATTGCTGCTATGGAAAAGGATAAGTAAGAATAATGAGTTTTGAATTTCCCTAGAAGAGTTTGGCCACTTGATTGCGATGTGGATAGTCTCGAGTGTAGTGATCATCACCACAAATGATACATAGAAATTCCAGTTTCCATTGAGGTTTCTTTTCGATAACAGGTGTTTGAGATTGATTTTTTGGTTGTTCAATGTTATTAGTATTTTTCGATTTATTTTTTGTCTTGTTCTTAACTCTGGATTGTTGTGAAGGGGCAGATTGAACTGTATTCACCTCAGAGATCTGAGTTTGCGGGGAGGTAGAGGAGAGTGTGGTCAATTGGGAAGTAGATTGAGTTTTGACGGAACCGATAACACCGTCCGCATGAGATGAGGATGATGGATTGGATGGATTGGTATTAGCTCGAGAAAAATTTATAAGCAAATCATACAAAGTAACAGATTGTGAATAAACCAAATCTAAGTACTGAGCCTGAGCAATGGTTTCTTCCTCGGTGACTGTGCCACCCATAGCGACATCACAAGCAATCCGGGGTAAAAGTGATTTAGTAAACCATTCTGCCAATAATATGTCAGGAATGATTACCTTGATCATCCTTCATCGTCATCTCCACTCATGAATATGGTCAGAGATATGCACAAAGTCAGTTTGACGAAGGGAGGTCAAGAGTTTAGTACCCATATTGTAGCAAATAGGTAGTTTAAAGTGCGTGAGGAAAGACATGACAAGGGAGTTGAAATCATGGAAAGAAGCACATGGTAGTTCAATATACCACTTTGTTGCTGAGCTCGTAAGTGTTCGCTGGAAAAAAAACAAACGTATAGAATCATCCATGAGGGAGTTTGATGAACACCACAAATGGAAAATCATCACATGGTTATTTGGATCTTCACTAGATTTTCCGTTAAATTTTGGAATATCAGAAGGAAGTTTAGCTGGAATAACTGGCCAAACCGGTGAATGAAAAATATCATCAATAGTTAACCAAGACAAGTCTGGGAGATACAGAGTCGCAAGGAAAGGTAGTTTTCAATTAATTTTCTTATGATACTAGTGTGGAATAGGAACACCAGTAGGACCATAAACTAGGTTAGGTGGATAGTTGTAACTAGTAGGTCCTCCTACATATGGTTGTTGCTGACCAGGATAAACATGATTCGATGATGGCTGAGAAACATTTGCATAACCCGGTGGGTTCTGAGCATTATAAGCCAAGTGATTTGCTTGCCCAGAAAGAGGATGAACATTGTGCCCTTGAGGAGGGTAAGGAGTAGATCCTGGAGGTGGATACACATTAGACCCATGGGGAGGATAAGGTTGTTGTCCTTGAGGACTCCAGGTGGTGTTTGGGATGCCGCCCAGATAAGGTTGTCCATAAGATGGTCTGGAAGGAATAGGATTTGATACTCCTCCTTGTGGGTTATGATAAGAGTGCCCCCCAAAATGGGGTTGGGTATATGTGCCTCCATATGATAATCCCCAAGATTGTGAAGGGCTTCTAGCAGATGAAGGTTTCCCCCCTGCCAGTGGTGGATTAACGACCGGGGTGTGACTGGCAAAGGGCGGTTTCCCTCCAGGAAGAATGTGAAAAGGGGGATTTCCCCTGGGAGGGGTAGGCATGCCATAGGATGATGGTATTCTAGGAGGGATAGGTCCGCTAGATGGTGGTTTCCATCCAGTCAGTTGTATTTGGTTGGCAAGGGTCTACATTTTTGGGAGAAAAGATTTCCCAGCAGGATCCTGCGACACATGTGGAGCTGTAGAGTGAAATTTTGTAAAAGTAGGGGTAGGGATCGAAGTACCTTGGGAATACGTAGAGGTGATGAGTCCAGCATTAGGATAGACTTGTGATGACGCAACAATATGGTTAATGACCTGATCGATGGGGTGATTCATCATTTTACCAGATGGCCCACTTTCAACAAGAGGGTCATGAGGATTAAAAGGTTTTCAAAAGGATTCAAAATGCTCATAGAGATCGCGTCTTGATGAAGTCCTCCATACAAAATGAGTAGGTGTGGGATTTGTATATATTGTAGTGGTAGGACAAATAGGAGTCCTATACTCATCACCAAAGGTTGGTTCTGTGGATCTCATATATGTTTTAGTAAAAGCTCTCTCAGGTAACTATGAGACCTCTTCATCTATGACGTTCCCAAGGGAGTCTACATGAAAAAAAATTGGTTCGAGAGGGGTTACCGACATAGATGTAGTGCAAGGAGTGGGATTCTCAACTGTAACTGTTTCAGGGTTAATCCGTAAGTGCGGACACAAACCGATCTCCCTAGATCCACCTGGATTTAGAACAAAACAGGACAGAATAGGACGCTTTCCTTAAGTTTTAAATATTGAATTTACTAAGAGGTAAGAATCATGGACATACCTTATGAACGCTTTCCTTAAGTCTCTGTTGCTCCCGCTTCACTCCAGTGCTCTTGTGCATCCAAAATCGAAACAACACAAACCAACCAAAGTGATAGCGATAGCATAAACTCAATATAAACCTATGTATGTGATCAATGAATCATACAATAAAACACAACAAGCTTTATAGGAAATAATCATATTACTGTATTATATTAAATGTGAAAGAGAGATTACAACCGTTTCCTTGATGTCGTAATGTCCCTTCCAACTGTCCTTCGTTCCCCACACACTTTGACTCCAAGAATTCTAAGACCATAGATCTGATAGCTACTCACAATCTATCTTGACAAAGCAAATCTCAAAGCCACTCTAACCAAGCCAAAGCTAACAAGCTCAAGAACAAGAACCCACAAGCTAACAAAAGCTCATCCAATCCAACTTTCTCCATGATAATTCCTCTCCTTTTATAAGTTGAAGAAGATAAGGTGAGGAGGTTAGGATGATCCCACTAAATCATGAAAGTGAGTAAGATCCAAATCATTCGGATGCCACCTCACCATAGAAGCTTCTCCTTCTAGAAGATTAGCGAAAACACTCATTTTTCCCACGTGCTAGAATTCTCACACCCTGGCTATAGTGCAACCTGCGAGAATGGGTCATTCTCGCACCCTGGATATAGAGAAACCTGTGAACACCTCGCACCCTGGCTATAGTGCAACCTGCGAGAATGGGTCATTCTTGCACCCTACCCATATAGCAACCTGCGAACTTCCCTTTTTATAAGGTTTTTACATAGGAAAAAGCAATTTCTTTTCTCAAGAGAAGTTCTTCTCCCTTCTTTCTTTAGGAACTCAGGCCAATGACCCCTCTGAAGGCAACAGATAGGTTTACATAATTAACGATCATAGTGATGACGAAAATAATGTGTAACAGAGAGCCCCCCAAAGTATGAAGTTAGAACATAGTGATAGCTAAAATACTTTGTCGAGTGTGTGTAGGGAACAAGGAATAGTCGGTCAGAAACCTGCCAACAAACAAGGAAATGCAGTACAATAATATATCATCACTGAGGTAGGCATTCCCATACTCAGAATACAAATGACTCAAAGAATAAATGCCGACATGCGAAGATCCATGTCAAGTAAGATAGGTCATGGCCACAAAACGTACAATGTGGATCCATACTGATATGACTCAAATCTGAACATAGCCACCAGACATACAATGTGGATCTATGCAACAGTACACTAAATATACTCCAACGCAACCTGGATCTGTAAGAAAATATCGAGGGTCTTCATCTCCGTCACTCTATAGTACGAATCTAACCATGTGAATACATGTGTTGAAGCCGAACATGGTAGAAACCACTTGATTACCAGTCATTAGTGTATACCGTTAACAAGTGCAAGGGAAATCGCCATTAATGTCAATGACTCCCAAGGTACACTAGTACAATCCAATGAATGTGAATAAATGAGCTGAAGTCGAACACTCGGTGGAATCTTCCAATCAGGGGTCAATAATGAAAACCCACTGTCGAAAGCAAGGAAACCTACCATTGAGGCATGCAAGTTCCAAGGTACCAATTAGTTTCTAAGTCTAATTCCTGGATAATGAGTTGAAGTCGACAGGAAAAGACTCGTCACAG
>ML825782.1:44953-78312 GCA_009831015.1 Picea engelmannii | reverse complement strand
AATTCATGGAAGGAAAATATTCCGGTGTAGCCAACCTCTCTGAAGAGGTAAACGAAGAGGATTAGTTTGTAAATAAAGTAGGTGTACATAATTTTAGATACCCTGTAAAAAATCCCCCTTTTTATATTTTTGTAAAGATTATGGAAAAGATCGCCCATTGTTGCCTCATTGATGGTGGTTCGGGCCCAAGTGTGATGTTGAATATTATTATGGAAAAGATAGACTTGTCTTGTACAAATGAAAACACCAGAAGCATTCTCTCTTATAATAGTCTACAAAAAATGACCATAGGTGATATTAAGGATGTGACCTTAGTTTTGTGCGCACACCCTAAAATAAGGACAACCCTCAACATTCATGTAATTGATATGCCAATAAGAAATTACTCAATCATCTTGGGAAGATACTAGCAAGCTTTAACGGGTGGATACCTCTCACTCGACGAGACACATTTATCTGTTCCTCGGAATGGTAAAAACATTATAATCCTTAGAAATGGAATATTTCACCCTACATAGAGAGTGTCCCACAACCTAATGTGAACTATATCGAAGAGGAACTAGGAGTGTATTCCATATTTGTTGAGGAGGATAACATTCCCTTGGAACAAATTGATTTATATGATGGTATATGGCACATGCACTTTGATGGTTCATGCTCTAATGAAGGTAATATAGTTGGCATTATCTTGATTTCTCCTGTAGGAAAAATCCATAAATTTTCTTATAGGTTGGAGTTTGATTGCACGAACAAGGTCACTAAATTCGAAGATTTATTATTAGGCATTGAAAACGCCTATAATATTGGTTGTGGTCACCTTTTGATTTTTGGAGATTCTGAGCTTGTTGTGAGCCTTGTACGTAATATTTACTCTCCTAGCAACAAGTTGATGAAATGATACACCCAAAATATTTGGGAACTTATCTTGAACCTATTATATTTCAACATCACTCATGTTAAGAGGGAGTTAAACTCAATGGTTGATCGGTTAACTGTTTTTGTAGCCTCTCCTAATCGACAACTTTTGCCACATAGACCTGATTGTACTTTTCAATCTCTATATCGTCCACATATCCCTAACAATTTAGAATTTTGGTAGGTTTTCCCTAACGATGAGAGCATTTTTGATTTTATTCAAAATGAATTTTATAAGCCCAAGGAAATTATATCCATAGAAGATAACACGATTCCTAAAGGCTTGAATCCTCTAGAGAGTTCGTTTTCATCGAGTGATGTAGGCAACAAAGAGAAACATAAAGAACAAGAGTCGAAAAGGAAGGTGGGTGAAACCATCTCCTTGAACATTGGGACACCCGAGTCTCCAAAGAATGTTAAAATAGGTGCCCAATGTTCCGATGAAGAGAAAATGAAGTTTGCCAAGCTACTTGGTGAATTTCAAGCTGTTTTTGCTTGGTCTTATGAGGATATTTGTGGTTTTCATCCTGGTATTATACAACATGCCATTTCCATCAAGGAAGGCATAAAACCAACTAGGAAAAAACAAAGACTTATCAACCCTACACTGGAAGCAACTATTCAAAAGGAGTTGGAAAAATTCTTGATGGATGGAGTTATCTTTCTCGTCAAGTCTTCTGAATGGGTTTTAAATTTGTTTCCTGTTCATAAATCCACTGATCATATCATATTTTGCGTTTATTTTCGTGCATTTAAGTGGGCTATTACGAAAGATCACTTTCCTCTCCCTAACATAAAAATGATTTTGCAGCAATTCGCAAGGTCACAGATGACGCCCTTACTTGATGTTTTTTCCGGTTACAATCAATCAAGGTAAAAGGGGAAGATAAATTCAAAACCATCTTTATTACTATTTTGGGTACATTGACTTATGAAAGTATTCCTTCTAGGTTATCTAATGCAAGTACCACTTGTAAAATACCTATGCAAATAACTCTTGACAATTTGGTCGGTAAGGTTATTCATGTCTATCTTGATGATCTAATTGTGTACTTTAAAGGACTATCAATTGTCTCAAGGTTTCAAGAATTAAGGCTAGGTCCTTTCAAGATCACTTTTTTCTTGGGTATTAATTCTTACATTCTAAAATATTTACATGAGTGATTGTTTTCCTACAACACTAACGGTTCTCACTTGAAACACCACATGGAACCAACTTGAAAAGTTTTAACGCTGTTTGGATTTTCTGTATATTAGTAGTCTAGTTTTCCTTTCATTTTTTCACTGTTTTTCATTTCTTCTTTTATAGTAGTTTGATTTATGCTTTCCTTTTAATATCTGTTATGTTGCCTTTTGCAAATTCTGTCATTTTATTTTTGTTGTTTTAAAATTTTGCAGTCCTATTTTGTCATGAATTTTATTGCTTTCATCTTTTAGTTGATTTTTGGTCAAGAATAAGATGTTGGATCAGTTCTTCCACAATGACACTCCTGCAAGATATTGTTAGTAAATAACAATCAAGCTTACACAACTGTTACGATGTTACCCCTGAAAGCACACTTGAATTTGTTATATGCTTTCACTATTGTCTTATAAAGAAATTGGTTATCTCCTACTCTTGCTTTCCATTTGTTCATCCATTTGAGAGTTAAAAGAGAAAGTCCATAAATTTTTCTCCTTGAAGTAAGAGCAGGTTCTAGTTGAATGATTATGCATACAGGGATAAACCCTCTCATACTTAACATTTTTCATGAGTTATTCCCGAATTCCCGGTCATTTTTCCATTAAATCCGCTCACTTCCCCCTATGGCATAATCATTATGGTTATATCTTCTTGATTTGTTTCTCTTGGTCTGTGAAACCATGTGTTCCGAGTCCTTAATCTGTTGGAAAATGATTTCCCCGTGGAGTCGTCAGTTTGTTGACGATATAAATCGCAACAAGGTTTTCGCCCGCAAAGTATTGCTAAAGCCTATTATTTAATCTAAGATAATTATGAATTTATTACTTTTCCCACTTAACTAAAAAGTTGGTTGAGTTTTATTTAACTTAACTAAGGAAGTATTTCAACTACTTCAACCAATTCTAATTTTCTTAAAGGAAAAAGGAAAGGGAGGAACAAGGAGAGAATATAAGGAGAAGCATACTAAGGTTTTCTCTTTGAGTTCTGTTGAGATAATTCAGTTTTCATTCATTCCTTAATTCATTAGAAGCCTAATTATTTTTTATGATAACAGGGTCCTATTGTAGACATCAAGATTCAGGGTTGAATTACATCGTTCAAACACTTGTTTTTCAGAGGTGTCGATCTATCTTTGATAGTCTGTATAGACTTGTCTGTTTGTGAATTAGATTTCGTGACTGAAAAATGATATTGTGCATAGTCGAGTGGGAAGCAATCCATGGCAAGCTGATCCATATTTTAAATTTCATTTTTTTACTTTTTGTCAGAATTCCTTTTGTATATTTCATTGGGGACGTCTAAGTTTGACTTTGGTCCAAAACTTCCTCAGGAAATTTTGTAAAGAGAACGATTCTTTGATGAATTGGAATGAAATAAAGGATTTCTTTATGTCTCATCTATTTTGATTATTGAATTGGTGTCTTTACTTCTGTCTCTATATTTATTTCAACATTTGTTATGTTAAAAAAATTACATAAATAATGAATTTTTCAGCAAGCTTTTAATTATAAAAAAAACCAGCCTAATAACTTGTAATCAATACTTGTGAATTAGGATATTAATTTTGATGGCTATAAAGCTAGGGTGATATTATCGTCTATTTTTATTTAGCCAAGAAGGATCTGAATTTTTTTGAGTAAGATCATTTCATATATTTTCCTCAACAAATACCTACCCCTACACTCTCAAGACTAGATTGTCCAAGAAAAGGGACATCATTCGTCACAACATTGTGGAGATTTGGAGTTATATAGTCCAGTTGGTCAACAATGATAATTTTCCTTGATGGGGAAATCGTAAGACACGAAACAATGTAGATGTGATGAAAATCACCGCACAGAACCAACTACGACCAAGTAACAAATTTTAATCTAGGGGTGTGTCAACTACTTCGATATCGACCAAAAACATATTACCCTTCAATGTCACAATGAAAGATTGCAAGATTCCGTGAGGTTGGAAAACACGTCCATAAAATGATTTCAAGGTGGCCAGAGATGAGGTAATTTTAGGAGAACCTAGGGCTCTCCAACAAGGAAAATGCATGGAGGCTCCCTCATCCAAGATAGTACAATGGACGTTCTTTCCACCAACCAAAACTTGAATTTGGATTGCTAAGTGGTGGGAGAGCCTCTCCAATGGATGACAAAATGGTTCTATGTTGACTTGGAAAATTTATTATAAATTCGAGTGCTGACATAGCACAAGGTGCCCACACCAAATATTTAACAATGTTTTACTTTTGGGCAGTGCAATCATTTGGATTAAATGTCGCTTTTTGAATTATGATCTTGGGTGGGTGAAACACTACGTCATAGGTTGGATTCTAAATATGAAAATGATTGGAATATGGAGGAGGAGTATATGTGGAAAGTTGATCAACAACCTTTACCTTGGTTTGATCACTTGGAGGAGTGTCACAAGTGTTTTCTCGAGTTGTCACATTAACTGCTTTAAACATGCACACGTCAGAAGCACTCGTGGAATCATAACCATGGTGGGAATGACCTGCGTTTCCCCCTTGTGTAGGGGAATTATTTTGCACAACCATATTTTGTTGTTGAACCAGTTAGGAGGTACCCTTCATAAATTTAGTGACAACCTCATGCTGAGGGAAGTCTTTCATGTAATGGTCTTCCTCACAAATGATACAAGGAGACTTAGGTTTCCTAGTCGATTGAGTATCAACAGTCTTTGAATTATCCTGCTTGTTAGAAGATTTGTTGGATTTAACCTTTTTTTCTTCTTACCCCCTGGTTGCAGATATGAAGAGGATCGAACCACATTCACCTCAAAGGTTTGAGAAGGAGAAGAAGTATTTTTCGCATCTGAAACAAAACTTTGTTCCGGAGAAGGTTTTTTTGGATCCTTTGATGGTCAAGGAGCGTTAGGGATCAAATCATAAAGAGTGTCAAAATGGGAGTAGGCCAAGTCCAAATACTATGCACGACTGATAGCCTTCTTTTAAGTAACAACGTTTCCCTTAGCAACATCATAGGTGATGGGAGGCAAGAGGGAATTTGTAAACCAATCCGCGAGGAGTTGGTCCAGAATGGGAGCTTTTATCAACCGTCTCCGTCGTCTCCACTCATGAATATGATCAAATATGTGGGTGGATTAGGATTGATGCAGTGAGGTAAAAATCTCGGTATTGGTATCATATTGTATAGGTAACTGAAAATGCGTAAAAAAAACCATGGCAAGAGAATTAAAGTCGACAAAGGAGTTACGTGGCAACTCAATATACCATTTTATTGTGGCACTTGTAAGTGTTCTTTGAAAAATCCTAAGATGGATGGAATCATCCATCAAAGAGTTGGAAGAACACCATAAATGGAAATTCATAACATGATTGTTAGGATCTTCCCCGAGTTTTGCATAGAATTTCAGAATGTCGGACAATAATTTGGCAGGGATGGCGGGACAAAACATAGCATGTTGGATGGGATCGTTGGTCAAACGCGACAGATATGGAAGATCTAACATAGCCAAGAATTAAATTTTTTGGTTATACTATAGATATTGGTGGTAATCATATGGAATGGGAACACCAGTAGGACTGTATCCAGATTGTGACGAGATAACAAAGCTAGATGGTTCTCCCATATATGGTGGTTGCTCGGGTTGTCCACTCATGAAAGGGGGTTGTCCTGATTGTCCACCCATATACTGTGACTGGACAGATGGAACTCTTATGTACTGTGATTGACCTGATGCCCCCCCCATGTATTTAGGTTGAAGGGACTACTGCGTTGGAATGATGGGTTTTATGGATTGAAAGGGAAAAGTTCCTTGTGGAAGAATGCTCGTCGGGTTGGGCTGACCCCATAAAGGGTTAAAAGTTCCTGGAAATGGATGTCCAGGATATAGGCCAGTGGTAGTATGGATAGAAGGACTAGAAGGAGTAGATTTCTCCCTGGCAGGTTGATGTTGCAACCATGAATTTTTCCCCTAATAAAAAAATTTCCTACAACTGAAGGTTTCCCCCCAGTCGAAGGTTGGTCTACCATTGAAGATTGACCTCCAATGTAGGGTGTACTAATACAAGATGGTTGTGATGGAGGATGAGTATCTTGTGTAACCATGGTTGTATGAATGACTTGATTGTTGTCCATCTGACCGATGGAATGACCAAGTAGATCACTTGGTGTGTGCATGTGTGTAAAGAGTGAAGCAAGAATATTACCTGACCCATGTGCAAAGGAATATTTACACGCAAGTGGTTGATTCATGGTTACCTGGGTCACTGATGTTTCTGGTAAATAGGAAGAACCAATAGTATCAACTACAAGATTTGTGGAAAAAGTTGAGTTCCCAAGTCCTTAGAAAAACCCAAAAGATAACAGGTTCATGCCAAAATATTGTGTAGTGGTGGAATCAAGGGGTAAATAGTAAGAAGAATAGGCATCATAATATCTCATAGATGGTGTATTAGTGACTAGTTGGCCAAGTGGATCAATAAAAAGAGGATTCCTGTAAGATGCATGAATTTCAATGACAATAGTGACCAATTCTTCTACGTGATGGCCACTTCCAGGAGGTATACTCCTAGTCTCATAAGTTTGATATCTGATCATTCCTTCATTAGAAACATTGTGTTGAGGTTCTTGAGGGTCAGGTTCCATATCTTGTATACTGTGAAATCTCTGATCCTAAGGAAAACAAATAAAGTTAAAGACACACACCATTGAGAAAAACAAAAGTAATCAACCAAGAAACAATAGGTTCAAGGATCTTTCGAAGATGGGATGTCAAGCCATCAATGAAGAAATGAGAACCATTTACCCTGAACTCCACGTAACAACCCTTCTCGACACAATCAACCCTTGCTTTCGTGGAATCACCCTCCAAGGGTATTGAGAGTGTGATACGACATCTACCCTAGGTACTGTGGGAATCCCCCCATAGTCACCTTTGTAGATACCCAGGAAAGGCCACTGAGGTTACCAACTCGCAGTCAGTCTCCGGGTGGGTATAGTTGATAGTTACAACCGAACATATGGGTAGTATATCAAAGTCCGAAGATCTTCAAGAGAATTGGACAAGTGGACTGGTAAGACTCCCGAGGACCCCGGATGGATTCAGAATTCACGAAGCACCAAGACTAAATGAAACCAGTGGTTTCTCAAGAAAACCCCCCAATATACACTCATTTCACTATGATTGGTCAAGCTTTGGAGGGGTAATCTTCGTTTCTCTTCCGCACACGACCTCGTGTTTATCCCCTGTGTGAGAGGGGGTTCTTGACTATGCTTATAAAAAAATTGTATTTGTACACTCGCTAGTGTTCTACATTATTTTTAGTAGTCTTGGACAATTTACTCACTTTTCCTAGTCTAAAGACCCTAATCCTGTGCTATTGTTGGTGTGTTAAAACCAAAAAATGTTCTAGTTGATTTTATTAGCACGTGATTGATTTTAATGGATTTTCACTGAAAGGGTTGACAAAGATGAAACTGATGATGTAAGAGAGACTCAACTCCAATATAATGCAAAAAAATGATATGTAGTTCATTCTTTTCGATGAATTCTATGTATGGGAAGGAGAAGAGTTATATTCTTCTTAACACAAGAAAGAACTCAAAACTATGCAACTTTCAATTTCAGGGACCAATATGATGCAAAAAAACCAATAAAATGTTTCCAAAAACCAAAATGCATATGCAAAACTAGCTCTTTTTCCAAACATATATCAAAACCAATTCCTAAAGAATGGAAAAAAAATTCTTCATTTTATTATGCATGCAAACTTTTTTGCTTCTTAACTTTTAGGAGAAATGAAAGAGATCTATGTTTGACATAGAGAAAGATGAGGAAAAAAATTAATCAAACAAAGTGCACTCAAAAAAATGAGAACTGAAAGAAAACAAGTGTGAGATAACCTATTCAATCAAGGACTAAAAAATGCAAAGGAGAATGAAGACAAACACTCATGAAAAATCCTTAGAACATGAGAAAAAAAAACGGGGATGTGGTAGACGAGAGAGTCCTGATCATCCAAAAAAGTGAGATGTTTCAATGAATATGAAAGGGATCACAACCAATCAACCAATGAAAAATCAAAAGAAGGAAAGGAAAATGAGTGATAATGTAAATTTATCAGCCAAGCACAGTCAGAAACAAACTAGGAGTTTCTGGGCTAAAAGACTAGGCAATGTTCAAGCACACAAGTGGATTGAAAATAGGATGAAAAAGAAAAAAGAAAAAAAAAACCTCTTAATAAAAGAGATGATAAATCTCATTCAACCATCTATATCTGATCATATATACTCAAAAAACAACCTCAAACAGTCACAGAGAAACTGAGCAAAATATGAGAAAAATATGAAAACAAGGCTCATAAACTAGTTTGCTACATGAGGTCGCTTTGTCTGAAAGGAAGACAGGGCATCAAAGGGTGATGGCCACTCGCAAATGGATTAGCAAAGGGTGTCCAGGTCTCTCTTTGGTAGTTATAAAGGGGGCGACCAAAGCGTAATGGTCACTTCGGTGAGTTCCTGTAGGCTCAAATTTTCCAACATTTCTCAGGAAAAATTAGGGTTTTGATGAGAAGAAGGGTGCCAAAGAAAAGAAGCAAGGTGTAGAAAAATTCAAAGGGTTCAAAGGGATATAAAACTAGGAAGAAATAGAAATTTCTCCTTAGTATGTTCACCAATTTACTGTGGTGAGAATTCTCCCCCTACAGATAGGTTGAGTTCCCCTCAGTTGGGTTTCCTACAAGTGAGACAACCTCTAAAAAATGGACACTAACATCCTCCTAAAAAACCATTCTATTTTTCTTGTTGGAGGGTTGAGAGAGAAGGATAAGAGGTGTGTTTACCTTGTTTCTAACATTTTCCCTCATCGCTTTGATGATTGAGCTCCAATCCAAGTAGCTCCCTCACAAAGTCAAACTTGCAAGAACATAAAAACATTCTCCTACTACTATATATGATTAGGTAATAACAACCCTACCTATTTATAACTTACATGAAGTAATCAAATAGACAAGAAATGAACAAGAAATTATAAGAGAAATAGGCCAAGTTCTTATATTCAATGAAAAGCAAGAAGTTTACAACCTGATGATGATGCAATCCTCCAAGAATCTTTCTTCAACCCTTGAAAATGAATCCAACTCAACTTCTTCACAAAAACAAAGGTTTGGCACTCCTTGACAAGATCATAAGTTAGGTATGCTTCTTTTCCATCCCCCTCTCACTTTGAAATGGCCTAGTTATATAGATGCATAAAGGGTTAACCACTAGGGTAAAATAGGAACATAATTGAGGATAAGGTGGATTAGGTTAGGATTTGAGTTATCTTCATGATTATTCTTGCTCCCAAGATATGATAGAAAGAGACTTGAATCATATCTTGATGCAACCAAGAAAACAAACCAAGAACCATCCAGAAAGTCCTCGAAAGATTGCCCCTAGATTCATGGGATTTGACCAAATCTGCATGGTTTCTCCCATAGAAGGATAGAGAGAGTGACCTGGTCACCCCCCTAACACTGTGTCAAGGGGATGGTCGCTCCCCTAGAGTGAAAATTGGAGCGACCATGGTCAAATAAAACTAGGACTGAGTGAAAAAGGCCAAATTGTCAAGGTTTGAAGGTGTCTTCTTCTTCTTGATTCTCAAGGGGATGTAATGGATCATTCATGCATGGTGTTGAGGTGGAAAAACTTAGGAAAAGTGTGACAAATAAGGCACGACACCTAATAGAATGGAACACGACATTTTCCATATTAACGTCACCGAGCAGAGTGAAGTGCGACACTTGAAAACACTTAGCAAAGGGTGACAAAATGGTGTATAACAACAATGTTTGACAAAATGGGTGTACTCATGACATCCATAATATTTAAAAGATGGTTTCATAATCTAACCCCTGTAAATAAATTTAATTATCTATCCACATCTTGAATGCTTATGGCAGACTAGTTACAAAATCTACTTCCACACATATTCAAACCCATGAAAACACGCTTGATTTTATTCTCGAGAAATCATATGAAATTAGAACATTTATTAAAATAAGTGGTTATATTATAATAGAATATGCATGATTGTGTAAAATATAATCCAATTATGCACACAATCCATTAATTGCAATACAAGCTATGATTAAAATCTATTGGTTATTCAATATTGAGATCTATTATCAATGAACCAACAACATTACATTTTTTTTAAAAAGAAACTCATTAAATAAATGAGTGGAAACCCTACCAAATTGTTGTTGACCCCCTCATCTAGCTGGTTGTATGCATTGTTAAGGTCCGATTATTGTGTTGAGAGGTAAATTCTACAACTTAGTATGAGGGATATGTGTAACGTAAAGTATCGTTGATGTGACATAGGCTGACAAAAAATAAATTGAATAAAATAACAAGAACAACACCATTTAAGCCCACTTAATATCTTGACTACTTTAGATCTATGTTAACTTTAGATTTATCGTGTGTTGAGAGATACCAAATATTTAGAAGTGGAAAAAAAAATTTAGAGTGCAAAAATTTGAGGAAAGCTATACACTTTGAAGGATTTTATCCTTCTTGATGCTTGATAAATCTACAATTAAGAAAGATCTAGAATGATATATGATAAATATACCCATATGATAATATAAATTTAAATGCACCATACATTAATGTCTAAATGATAACATATTAAATGATGCATGCAAATATTGGAATGTGTTAACATAACTAGGAAATAGTAAAACATCTCAAAATAAGATGAACAAATAAATATGAATGGATAAATGAGGATTTGGGCTCATTTTTGGAGGATTTAGTTTTTACTTTGCAGCTCAAATTCACAATGGACAGATCATAAATTTAAAGTAATGTGCCTTGGTTTCTAGATGGTGTTGGTCTATCTATGAAACTATGGCAGTAACGATTCAAACCCAACATTGAATCTCTAACAACAATCTCACGTTGGGTTTGATTGGTTAGTCTTCTTGGAATATTAATATTTTGAGAGCTTAATGATTGTAGACGATTCTTTGGGTTCTTTCATCTTCATGGATTCAATATCTACACATGGGTATGCATTTATGATTACTTAAGCAATGGTACTCCTAAACGCATTTTATTGGCATATAACGATCGAAGATGGACATAAATATTGGACTACGAACATGTTTCTTTTCGATGCAAATTAAACTTTGCGCATGTTCACGTGGTAACCTTACACTTGAAGGCTAAATATTCTCCAACTTAAAAAGGAAAAGCATGAAATCCATCTCAGTAGAAAGCTACAAAAGTGGTATATCATTAGGTAAATCTAATAAAGACTTCCCATGGTCCAACACATGTACTTTTAAAACTTTAACTACTCTAGTGTTCGAGAGTAATGACAAAGACAATGTGAATGTATAACCTCTAAAGAAAAATCCCCTCCCATTGATTAGTTCCTCAAGGGGAGCAAAGATATGACTTCGATTCATTAGATTAGAAAATGAATATAACATCACCATAGGTAGTGGACATAGGAAAGCAATTATAACAATGATTTATGCACCAACAATTCAGTGATTAGTTAGACCACAATTAATAGATATTCTAGCAAGATGGGTCGAAATGGAGGATCATAAGCATCTATGTTAGATAAAATTTGAGTATGTATAATTGTAGTTGTAATATGTTGTTTAAACTCAATTACGTAAATTGGAATTGGTATACCCAACTCGAATACTATATTTATTAAAATCGTATTCTCAGAAAGGTTAAAAAAAAAAAAAAAAACTAATATAAATTTGTTCCTTAAATAAAATGAGCAAAATTGTCATTTGTTACTCATAATATTTCGTTTAGTTTGAAAAGATAAATATTTTTAAACAAGTTTAAAAACAATATAAAATTTAAGCAAAAGCATATAAATAATGCCAAAAAAAAATAATATATCAACCATCCTTTGAGAACATTAAAGTCCCATGTCTTACAAAATTTTAAATAATAAATGTCTTTTTGAGTAGGCACTAGTTTATATGTTACTCTAATCACTTGACTTTAGCTTGAATGGGTGTATGGTTTTGAAATGAATAGGAAGACTTGAAATGGAGTTATGATTTAATGGGTTGCTTTTGAGAATTGTGTATTATGATGGGTGAACAATAACTAATATGTTGTGTAATATCTAATGTTTTGGCAAATTGTATATATATTGTCAGATATATTCTAACGTATATGTTAAGATAATTCGATGATATATACATTATTCGTCGCAATATTGAATGTTGCGCAATATGTTGGTTATTGTTCGCCTGCCATGATGTACTTATAAAATGCTTGATACTCGTACATGTACTCAAACACAATAAGATGAAATGATGTGATGTGATATAGTATGATGTTACATATTTGAATTATCGAGTTGGAGCTTTAGGTTAACATTTTATATCACTTGATTAATGATTAATAATAATAAAATATTGCATAGTAGATTTTAATAATGATTTTATAGAATATTTAAAATTGAAGTAAATATTTGAGATGTTTTAAATATTAAAAGGATCAAAGTTTTTTTTTTAAAGATGATAACAATTATTATAATTTAGTTATCAATTGGTAGTGAGAATAAATATCATTGGTTATTATTTGTGAATGTGGGTTGACTAATAACTATTATTTAAGTAAGACCACGCTATATGAAATAATCTGTTGGTGGTTTGTAAGGGGGAAGACTTTCACCCTTGCCATATGTTGTTGGGTCGTTAACCTCTTTCCTTACGTTTGAAGAAGATGAGATCTAAGCCAATAAGAAGTAGTTTTAGGTATTATTCCATAATAAAAAAGTGGTTTCAACCTTGATAACATACATAAGAAAGACAATAACCCTTATGATCATCTTTAAAACTACCTTAGTGCGGTCATGTGCTTTTTAATAACTTCCAACCTCAATCCCATACATAAAACTAGATACTACCTCTAATTACAATTTAACCTATTACTCAAAAGGAATTGGACTTATAAATCTCCATGTTAGACTTTATTTTTTATATACATTCAAAATGTGTATAATAACCTTATACTAATACATGAAATCATTTTGCTATATGATTTTATAATTCTTAATTTTTAATTAAGGTATTTAATTTGATAAATGTTTAAGAAATTTAATTTGATATCATAGTACTTAATTTTTAATTACGGTATTTAATTTGATAAATGTTTAAGAAATGCAATTATCTTAGTTTGATGATGCTAGTGGGTGAAGGGACTTCATCATTTTGGTGATATTAATGGATTGGAGGTATTCAACTTGATAAATGGTTAAAAAGTGCTTGATTATTTTTATGGTTAGAGTGATACTTAATTATTTAGTAATTTGATTATTTTAATGGGTTAAATAATATTTAATTATTTAATAGTAAGTTTAATGTTAAATAATATTTAATTATTTAATAGTAAGTTTAATGTGATAATATGGATGGATGAATACACTTGCTTGTTTTGGTGATATTAATGGATGAATGGAATAATATTTAATTGATTGATGGTTCTAGTGATACTTAATTATTTAGTAATTTGATTATTTTAATGAGTTAAACAATATTTAATTATTTAGTATTTAGTTTAATTTGATGATATGGATGGGTGAATATACTTGATTGTTTGGTGATATTAATGGATGAATGGAAAAATATTTAATTGATTGATGGAAGGACAACTAATTTAATAATACTTGAGCAATGATGGTGCTAGATTAATAAATTGTCATTGGATGAGAATAATACATTTCATTGTTTTGGTTGATGGCGTTGGATTGATAAATTGCAAACTTGATTTTTTTGGTTTACAATACTTGAACAATGATGGTGTTGGATTGATAAATTGTGACTAGATGATATTAGCTTTGTTGGATGTCATTTAATTTGTTTCGGCTTGATGGTTTTATGATGGAATGGTACTTGGATAATTTGATGACACTTAGTTTGGTGGGGGCATGGTTTTTAGTTGTGGAAATTATTAAGCTCATGATGGTACTTAGTTGGGTACTGCATGGTTTGTAGACTTAGCATGATGAATGAAACAACACTTGATTGATTGATAGAATGAAATGGAACTCAATCACCCATTGAATTCATGAAATTTGTGAATGGGAAAATTAATTATTGACATTTGGAAATATTACCTAATTTTTTAATGAAATAATACATGGTTATTTGTTATATTGATAAAATTTGAATGCCATCAATTTATTTGTTACATTGATATTAAATATTAAAGGGAGTACCAAATATTGAGGGAGATATTGATCCCGATGTTATGAAACCATACATAGTAGGAAGTGCTTAATCCTAGGTGAAAGGCATTGATCCTTGATATTTGGAATATGTAAGCATGTTTAATTTGGTTATGACAAATAGGTACAATTTTTTTGTTAAATGTACTTAATCTAAAGTACATGATCCATGATTATTGATTTGGGAGTATCTAATGTCTAACAAATATAACTCGATCTCTACCAATCGTGTTGATATCTAAGTACTAATGTAAGCATGGCTAAATGCTAATGGATGTATAGTTAAATAATACCCAATGTAGGTGATGATAGTTATTAATTAGGTGTAATTAATCCTTAATGGAGGTGTAGCTACCTAGCTCTCAATGTAGGTGATGATTCTTAAATACTATTAGTCAATGTTATATTTAATTTTATTGAACTTATGCTTAAATTTGGAAATGGATTACTTACATCTATGGGAAGTGTTGATCCCTAGTGGTTGAGTATTATTGGAAATGAGTAGTGTCAATTGATTTTTTACGAGTTCTCTTCAACATCAAGGGTGATTCCCTGTGTAGGGAGTAAGAGATGTAACCCCTAGTTTTAAGATTACTTATGTGATTGGATAATAAGAATCATTGGTGAACACTTTGACATGGCAATACATAGATTCATAATATTATGATAATAATGTATTTTATTATTTGACATGACTAATATGTAGGTAAGCATGTGCAACATACATGTATAATTTGAGCCACATACTAACAATGTTAGATGACATGGTTCAACCATACCATTGATAACATTATTGTAACTTAATGATAATACAACATGGGGTTTTAAGTTAGGAACATTCTTGCGATTTGTATGTGTTAATTTCTAGATTTTTTCTAACTTACTCCCATATATATATACATTTAACTTAGATTTATAGCATAGGTATTGTCCATTGGGATTATTGGTTATTTAACCTAAGAAACTTAATCTATTGGTCAAAATGAAAACACATGTAAATAAATTATTAGATAAAAAATTAGTTGAAACATGTTTAGCCACCTATGCATTGTTACTTGGAATAAAGGACATGCTCTAGATGTGAAATAATAATACTTGCTTAAAACAAAAGAAAAACACTTGTACTTTCCTTAAGAGAATGACAATGCTTACTCTAAGGGGGAATAAACACGTGTACTTTCTTGAAGGTAAGCATTAAGAGAATGAGAGTACTTATTCTAAGGAAAACAAAACACTTAAATTTACTTAAAGGTAGGAAAACAAAACACTTAAATAAATTTACTTAAAGGTAGAAAATAAGGATAAAGGGATGTTGTAACTAGTTTGATCTATAATTATATCCTTCAAGGACACATAGTGGCGATCTTGAGTAGTGGCGACATGACTTTATGTGATTAAAATAAGTTGTCATTTAATGTGATTATGTGTCAGTGTCTCCATAGTACTCGAAACTATCTCTTACCTTTAATTTATTTCATGTGTATAAGATCGGGTATGGAATAAATTCATCCACAAGGTCATACCCCTCAACTCTAGGGGAAAGGTATACTTGACATGTTTCACCTCAAAGTGCCTAGTCCTAGATGAAGTTTTTCATTTATTATTAAGGGTCTTTTCTTCAAAGTGCCTAGTCCTAGATCAAGTTTTTCATTTATTATTAAGGGTCCTTTCTTTTTTGTAGAGGGAAGGGGAGACTAAATTTTAATTAAGTATTGTGGATTTAGTTACTTAATTGCATAATATGGTTGGAAGAAACTTTGACCCTTCACAACTTCATCACATATATATGATCCATGTGTTCTAAAGCATGTGTTCTAAAGGGACGAATATAAAACCAAAGCTTGGACTTTGTCACTCAATCATAACTAAGTTTGAGTATCAAAATATACACATATTCATACTTAATACACTTTTATATATCTTAGAGAACATTTTGGAGGAGTTCAACTTGGTTGAGACTCATTTCACCCTTTCTAACCTTGTAACCCCTTTTCTAAATATTTTGGTCACTTCTATAATCACTTTACCTGTTTTAGCATCATCAATTAGGTTTTGGTTGCGTTAATCTTGATGACGTCCAATGTAAAATCCATGTCCAAACTTAACCTTAAACACAAGGAACGATCACCACTGTAGGATCAAGAGAGATCCAGGATCGTTGGATCGAAGGATATGTGAACAAGGGTTGTCCGATGTAAAGGAAGCAAGGGTTAAGGTCACAATCCTCGGATCCCATGGGAGAGAGAGATCAACGAACACGAGGCATTGCGGGGAACCAAGTTGCATAGGAGATAATTTCCCAAGGTAGTCCCGCAATCCAAACCACAGTTTCACCAAGGGATTATGTGTCAGCATCAAGAGAATTGTGTGGCAAAAAGCAGGTTACTCCAAACCGTCTCTGTGTGCCCTCGCAAATTGAAAGTCATGCAGTGATGTGACATGTTAGTGCTCGAGCAACAAACCTACAAAGAGCATAAGTAGTCGGGGATCGTCGATTTGTAGGAGGACATGTGTCAACCGATCATGTGCTCCGGGTGAAAGCACTCCGGGAAAAGGCAAGCAAGGAGAAGTTGAGAATTGATATTTCTGGACCCTGAAGATCCGAAGTGAATTGCAGCCATTCGATCCAGGAGGAAATGTAGAAGAAATCCGCACACTTCGGGGAAAAGAAAAGGTTGAGATTTGAGTTCTCCAAAGTACGAAGACCTGAAGAAATTGTAGTCGTCGATCTGTGGGTAACATGCGTCAATAGATTGCGAGCTTCGAATAAAAACATTTCGGAAAAAAGTTGAAGTTTGAGTTTTCCGAAGTTTGAAGGCCCGAAGGAATTGCAGTCGTTGATTCTTGCAGCGATAACTTCTAAAGTCCTGAAGTCCGGGGTTAATATGGGTTGTCCGATAAGGTAGACACATGGTGGCAGTTTGGATGGTTTGGGCAATCAGAGTTTGGGAGAATTGGAAGTGTGATAGTGTAGAAACTCTTGAAGTCCCGAAGCCCGAAGAGTCGAAGTGGTCGGGCACGATGATGTCACCAGGAGGTGATGTGGACCCCAGAATTTCCGAAGTGATGTGGCTTGCAGACGTCACCGGGGATGATGTGGACACATGGGATGTGTGCCACATGTCAGTAATTTTTGAGCATGCAGATGATTGAAATGTCAGATAGGACGTGACACATGTCACCCGCCTGATTGGACCATGTGTCCGCTTAAAGTATTTCGCTACGTGGTGAGAGATCGTGGACTTTGAAGAAATTACTTTGAGATTTTTCAGTTGAGAGTTGAAACTCCTGAAGCCTAGAGAGTCGGAGACCCGAAGCAAACGCCGACTATCGGATCATCGGAAGTAGACCTGAACCGTCAGATCAGGAGAATAGGTGGCGTGAAGCTGTGGATTCTGGGTAAGGACCCAAAGTAAATGTCAACTGTTGGATTTTTTGAAGTAGACCTGAACCGTCAGATCAGGAGAACAGGTGGCATGAAGCTATGGATTCCGGGTAAGGACCTGAAGTAAACATCAATCGTCGGATCGTCCAAAGTAATTCTCCACAATCTGATTCAAAAGGACGCATGGAAGAATCCCATGTATCTTGAGGGAAGTAAAGTTTGAGATTTGAGAATTCTGAAGTCCGAAATTCTGAAATGACCACAATCGTCGATCTGGGAGAGGTAAATCTGAACTGTTGGTTCCCAAGAGGTAGATATCGGTCGTCCCCTTAGAAGCATTGTCAATATCGCAAGTTCAATGATCACCTTGCATTGCAAGGACGATAAGTGCTTGGGCTTTATGAAGGCGAGGGCGGGCCGCAATTGAGACCACAATTTTGGCAAAAGGACACGTGGTGGCTCGAGGTGAATTGTGGGGTGAAACGTAGTTTGGTACCGAACCACCTTTGAGTGTGGCCGCAATCGTGCGTCTGCGTGAGGTCACCGCCTAAGGTCATATCTAAGGAGGGGCCAAGAGAAAAAGGAGCTAGTGCCAACTTTGATATTTTTCGCAAGGGCAAAGGAGAAGGTCATGGGGGCCATCGGACCTGCACCAGAAAGCCAAAAGGGCCTGTGTTTAGATACATAACTAAACCATCAAGGTTTCAGAGAGCCAATTCATATCGGAATTGAAGACCCTTGACCGGGAGGTCACGCAACCTTAGGAGAAGGGGGTATGCATTAAGAAACAAAGGGAAAAGAAGAGGCAATGCTCAAATTAATAAGCCCGTGGTTTTGTGCATCTGGTCATATGTAAATGGTTTGAAGGAAGCACCTCATAAAGATTTAATTCGATGGAGATTTAACACTAGAATAATACAGGGAATTGATAAAGGGTCAAAATATGATTTGTTTGTGAACTGAGAACACAACAAAAGCATGAGTACGATATAATGAGTCGATCCATGTCTGTGATCAAATCATGAAGACAAAAGAACCGACACACAGTCATGATTAAAAAAGAGTTAATTCATATAAAAAGGAAAAATGATATTAATTAAAGAATAATATTATCACTTAAATGAAAAGGTACCTGTAAATTTAATTGGCAATTTTTGTATGATATTTATATCTCTAACAAGATGGTTGCTTGCACATTTATCAGGATTAGAGGTATAACCAGATCAATTCGAGAATAGGATCAAATGTTAGGTTCATGGAGGCATGACTTTTCTTACAAAAGTTGGATGAGGTACTACAAAAGAAAGAATCCTCACATGGGACATGAAGCTAATGGGTGAATAATGTCATTAATGGGCATAGAAAGGAATAGTAAGGCTCCATAGCCTTGAAGGTATAGATGTGTAGACAGTTGCAAGCTTGATGTAGAAGGAAACAAAGAGCTTAAGAGGTGGTGTGTGAATAATCTCTATGTGTCAAGCATAGGAGTTCCAAGGAAGGATTTGTTAGATATGACTTATCTACTATCTACAATCTTAAATCAGAGTTCACAGTAGAAGCAACATGCCAATGCAAATGAATTGGAATTCCCTCTCACTTCAAAAGTGGCACTAAATGAAAATGGATTTCCATTGGGGAATGGTACTAAGTGGGAAAGAATGGCCAGGTGGAACGTGGCTGGAAAAGTGTTCAGACCCAGGGAACCATAGTGTAGATGAGAAGAATGGGAGCATGCAAGGCATCAAGGATCTAAAGGAATTCAAGGACAACCAACTACAACAAAAATAGATAAATAAATAAGTGAATTGAAACAAAAATGCACTAGAGTGCATAAAGCATACAATGAAGTTAAATGGCATATGCACTAGTAGGCATGATGACAATAAATGCTTGGTGCATATAGATGTGTAATTTTTCATATGTACATGCTTGGATATGCATATAACATGCTGGTGAACTTAGAATAGTCTATTATTATGAAATAATTTTTGAGTATGACTAAGGATGGATTATGTATTCAGGAAAAATGATACATCAAGGTTAAATATGTGGATGTTGTTGTTTCTTATAATTTCCATTGAGGTGAAGACCCATGAGGATGGAAGGAATGGTAATCAAAATGATGAAGGGGGAAGTCTGTGAGCTTCTACAAATATCAGTTGGTCAGAAAACAACAAGTAGGTTGGTAACAACCAGACAAGTATGCATTTAGTTTCCGTTGATGCATACATGTTGAAGGGGATCGAGGTAAGGATTCCCTCAGTTAATTTTCAGTATTTAAATTGATATGTAATGGTTGAAGGCCCAAAGTGTGTAAGTATTGTTGATGCTAGAATGAACTTAGATAAAATGTTATTTGCATATTATGTTATGATTGGTTATGGGATCATAACCAGGTAATTCAAGAGACATACTCCTTATATAACAATAAATATCCATTAAGCTAGTCATGTGTGAGACCATAATATGGTTGGATATGGAAGGGCTATAGCGCTATGTGATTTCTCGATAGTATCTACTGTATATCTGATGTTTGGATTGCAACCTCTTTTCCAACACTGAAGAGCACTTAAGGATTATATTCTTGGTGTTGTGTTTGGGTGGAAAGGGAAGGTAACCAAATAGTTAGGCAAGCAATAGGAAGTGTGTGGATGATGTGTTGAATCGTTGGCCAGACCTTCTAACTCATCATGGTGGAATAAATGACATATTTATGTGGTATTATATAGTCAATGCATGGATGTATTGTGTAGATGTGACCATGGGTATTGGCACATTGATTGTTATTTTATTAACTGTTTCATTATGAAAAGTCTGCGTGATTGATAATACATGTGTATGTAATGATGAGTTCATTCCAATTGATAGTTGGATTAATAGAAGTAATTGAATTATAGTTGTAAACAATTCTGAGAGCACTTTGTGATTTTGTTTTGAATCATTGCGATGAAAATATATATCTTGTACATGAGATATTGACAATTTGTTTGGCTGATGAATGTTGAAATTGCAAGAGGAAAGGGGTCAGGGATATGGCAGTGTTGTAAGCCCATAAAGAAGACCAATGCCTATTGCTACACGAGTCAAATTGTTATGAGCAGAAGCTGATGTCTAGAAGTTTTATTTTTCCTATATAAAATAGTTTTGGGAATTATGATTTGATAATTACTGACAAATTGTTTTGGCCGAATGTAAATTGAAGAAATTGCAGGTAGAATGGTATTGGATATGATAGGGATGTAATCCCATAAGGAAGACTGATATCTACAGCTGCAGAGCCAATCATTATGAGCAAAAAGATCATGCTTGGAAAATTTTATTTTCCTGTATAAAACAGATTTGACATTTATGTTTGAAATGGCTATAATGATATCTCATGATGACTGTTGTTGGGGCTCATAAATGTCCTATTCTCATCCACCTTTCCCTTCATTATTCTTCACATTTCATCGCCCCATTAACCTTTCACGATATCATTTCCATAAATATATTTGGGTTTCACCTTATTGTTCTCCACTTCATTAATTTTAGTATTAAAAGGGAATTTGTGATTAAATGTTAGAAAATTGACATGTTTTCATATATATCTCAAAAATGTGTGAGCTTTGTAATGTGTAGGAATATGAGAAGGATTAATTCAAAAGGACTTCTCGAATACTTCCTCCACAATTTCAATATTTGAGGAGATAATTCAAGCCCATTCCAAGGAGAAGATCATGGAGATTTGGTTGGAATATCTTATCCAAGATATATGAGAGATATGTGTGAGGATTTGAAGGGATTATATTTTGTAAATGGGAAATAGGTTGAGAGAAAAGTGGATCTATAATTATGATATGGTTATGTTATATTCAAGGATTTCACGTATAAAATAGAGTGCTCTCTCTTCATGAGAATTCAATTATAGGATGGAATTAGAGTAGTAATCAAGTAGAGAATTAGAGTAGTCATTAATGGTAATCATTTGGATTTGAAAGAAAGGGATTCTTAGCTTTGATTCATGGATTTGGTTTTCACACTTTCATTATTTTGTTATGAAGATTGATTTGATTATTATAATGTAAGATTGCTTCATTGGCGTGAGCTCACATATGTTGTTGTGTCATTCAACTCTTCACATGTTGTATTTTCTTATTCCTTCATGTAGTTCTCCATTCTTAGATTAATTTCATTTATGCAATTTCCCATTCCTAGATTAATTTCATTTACGCAATTCCAAGTCGTGTGTTTCAATTTCCTACATTAGCTTAATGATTCAATTCCAGTCGTAGCTTAAACATTAGATTAGATTAGTCCTGCTTCAATCTTTCATATACTTTGTGTGTGATTCATAAGTTTATGATCCTCAGATTAACAAATTAGATAGTTGGGCAAGTACTACAATTAAATTAATACAACATTAGTTCGGCCCAATATATCGACTGTCGTTCACTTGTCACAATTGTTGTTCCTTTTGCAAGTAGTGATGTTCATTTGAATGGAACAATTGTCATTCCTTTTGTTACGATTGTTGTCCCTTTGCAGGGGTTACATCTCTGGAGGATGGGTATTGAAAATGGAAGGTAAGAACCTACGTAGGCGACAAGTAAAACGCTTGTGCCAACACCTACCTTTGGATGATGCATAGAGGTAATATTTTAGGACTTCTTTAGAGCCCAACAACTGTATGTGTATAATACAGATGAGATGTTGGATATGCAAGTTGGAAAGCATGGAAAAGGCTACTATTGTGACATGAGAACCCTGTGTCCCTAGAAAACTTCTTGTGCAAGAGAATCTTGGTCAGGCAAGATGGATCGCCTGAGGGACTACATAACAAAAAAGGGGATGCTCAAGGCTGGGCCTGGAAAGTGAGTGACCACAAGGAAGAGGAGACTTTGATAGCTCTTGATTGGTGTCATGCACATAATGGGTACATCAAGGAAAACAATGAGCCAAGTTAATGAGACAACCATATGGATGCAGATCCATGAACCACACAGATAAGTATTGTATTGGATTATGAAAATTTACTCTTACACTATGGGAAATAATGAGAATTTTATGCACAAATTTTGAACTGACATGCTCGCTAATTTTAAATATTGTAGGAAAACGATGAATGTTGAAGATCTAGAAAAGTACCAGAATATGAGAGAAAATAAGGTGATGTTGGAGCAACTAAATGACAAAGGCATGGAAGGAAGAAAGTCCAATGGACTTGCTACAACTGGATTTCTGGAACCCACAACTCTGGAACTTCCTGGCCGAGTGCACTGAAGCCGGGGAGAAGTGGAACAACCCGAGGGACTGCATGACAGAGAAAGGGGTTTATTTCTTTGGGTTGTGCATGGCTGAGAGGGAAGGAGAGCTTGTTGGTTGGAACTATTGCCAGAAATATAAATTCTAAAGATCATCATACATGTTTTGGGTCAAAATGCCTATGCATACATGTTTTAGGCCAGAGTACCTATATATATAAGATTGGGCTAGATTTCCTGTGTGAATTAATGCTAGAGGGCCTGGAATTGTAATGTTAATAACATTGGAATGGTGTTGTGCACTGAGGAAAATGCAAAAATAAGGGGAGGGGGATGTAACATCCCGTTTATCAACCTTATAAACTATAATGTATTATGTAAATATGACTTAGGCTGGTGAGCCGGTAAAGTTGAAAAGGGGCCAGAGTGCCTAGGAAATGTATCACTTCCTATACATTAATAAAATACACCATTGGCTGGAAGACCGCCAAGGACAAAAGAGATAGGGGGCTATGATTCCACGAGAGAGGGGGATTGAGGGGATAAGTCTTTTTATTATTATTTTATTTACCCATAATTGATTTTATGGAGAAGAGGGGGTTACGCGAGCTTCTTGGGAGGGAGGCCACATGGATCTTATCTTCATGTAATTATTTAAACATCCCTTGGAAGTTGTTTTGGGGTCGTTCTTCTCTTGGTTCGTCCTCTTCTCACTGGTTCACTTGTTCTTCTTCCTCTTCACTCACTACTTCTAGTTCGTGTGCTCTTAGGCTGAGCATGGAAACAAATGGCAGGAAGAGGAGATCCATCGTTGAATGGATGTAATGATTTACTTATCATTCTAGGAGGGAATGGATGCCTATGTGCATGAACTTGATGGCAGTTCAGATGGAACTGTGCATAGTTGAGAGTCCTTGGAATTTCTAGTAGGGATATTTCCTTACCAGTAGCATTGGAGCCCTGGAGATAAATGGAATGTCACATACCCACTACCTAAATCAATTTTTTCTAGTCTTCTGCCGAATCAGAACCCCTAAATATCCATGGAGGCCCAGCGTAAGCTGGCTCTTTCTCTCTCTCTCCATTCCCATGTGATCGCGGGTCACGATCACAGTTCAAATAAACATAGTGCCTATTTGTATTTCATGCCTCAGTGCTATAGTAATGTCGTTCGACTTTGCAACCGTCGAACCCCGATAGGGCTAGCGACTAGCCAATAGGGATGAATCCCAACAGGGCTGGAGAACAGCCAATGCGAACAGGCCCTGTCACACGGTTAAGTGGAGTACAGGTGGCAGAGGGGGAAGTGCGACATGGTAGTCGATAGGACAGGAGGGGGGGGCCACTTCACACGCCACATTATTTCGGACCCCCCCCCATTAAAGGCAGAATGGCAAGGGGGGTCCAGAATCCACCTGAGCACCGTTGATCGTGATGAATTAATATCGACCGTTCGAGAGTTGCGCGTCCAATTCCAGACCCCCCCCCACCGCTAAAGGCAGAACGATAAGGGGGCTCCGGAATGAGACCTCAGTCGTAGATCTGGGCAGGTGGAATTTGGCCATCCAGATCTGCTCGTTACTTATCTTAAAGCGCATTCACACCCTGGCTTAAAGTCGACATCTCTTCCTCACATCGGACGGTCGTTACAGACCCTGAGATGACCCTGAGATTCCTCGAAGGAATCTCGTCCATTCATCGGAACTTAGCCACATGCTAACATCTCGACATTATGGGTCAGGATTTCTCAAGGTGAGAGCCCGATTTTTTGTTAACAGAACTCCTGAATCCCTGATCCCCGAAATGGGTAATCTCTCAACACGTCGACTCCTTAAATCGGATGGTCCATGACTGCTCCGGGGTTTCCACCATGGAAAGTCCCGATCCCTTGTCACCAGGACTTCCGAGTTCACAGTTCTTGATTTCCCAAAATGGGAGATCTCATGACACGTGGCCTCCGTCAATCAGACGACCCAGATCCATCCCGGGATTTCCATAATGAAAAGTCCTGATCTCATGTCAACAGGACTCCCGATTTCCCGACTCCCGGTTTCCCGAAATGGGTGATCTCTTGACACGTGGCCTCCGTTAATCAGACGGATTAGATCTATTCTGGGGTTTTTCGCCCCTATACACTGGGGTCTTAACCCTTGGGTAACTCCTGATAGATCAAACGACTGTCAGGATTTTCAACCGAGATCTGACGACTCAGACAACTTCCTAACTTGCAAGCTCTCCCATGACTTCCTAGACGTGGAGAGATCCACGGTCCGAATATTCTCATGGACCTTGAGGATCTACGGTCCCGATCTCTTCGCTATCCATGAAGTCACAGAGAAACTAAGTAGTAGGGCATTTAACACCCTACTTTCTCCTACCAATCTAATGGTTGTGTGTGACCATAGATTTCCCGACGGGATCTCGCCCGTTGTTCACCACCTATCAAGGTTAAGGCACTTAACTTTCCAGCTTCCTCTTACCAAATCTAACGGTCATGAGTGACCACCGATTTCTCGATGAAATCTCATCCATTGATCAATACCTATCAGGGTTAAGGCACTTAACACCCCATTTTCTTCCTCCGATCTGACGGTCGTGAGTGACCAAAGATCTCCCGACGGGATCTCATCCGTCGATTCGTTACTTCATCCTTATGCTACCATCTCGGGTTTTTCAAGAGGGTCATTCCTCTTTGTGCAGGGTTACTAAGGCCTTACGCCTTCACATTCTCTTTACCGGTTCTTGATGGGCTTTTCAAGGAGAGTATCTCTATGGGGAGGTTCACCCAGGGTACTATCGGAGGCAGATAAGGGTATCGTCCACCCGAGAACCAGACATGAAGTCTGAATTAGATCAGTACGCATATAAATAATGATTCATGAGGACATAAGCCATACATAGTCCTTCCATACAAATATACAACTACTATTACTGATCAAAATACCATACAGACATTCTTATAATGAAATCATTCAAAGTTTCATAGCTTATGGGCATAATCATCAGAATAAACATATATATATATATTTCAAGATGCCAGAGGCAAAACGCTTATCAAAAATAGCACCAGGGGTCAAGCAACTGCTGAGAGGGGTGCTCGTTTCCACCCAACCATAGGCTTAGCGACTCCCAACGGATTTACCACTAGCCACCCCCGAGCTGAGACCACGATGCTGTGAGACTAAGTCTCTGTTTTCCAGTGACCAGGAGCAAAGGTTGAAATCCTTCCTCTCTGCTATCACTCACTCTGCATAATGCCAGAGTTCTCCCCTTGCGTCTGCCCCCCAATCGCTTCCACCCCACACCTTATATTCTTGCGAGGTTGCGTGTGGCATGATTTCCCTCACTCTGGTCAGTCATGATGGCTCTACGGATAGGCGGTTCACCTCCCCATACCTCATTAATTCCTAAGGAGCCATCAACCTGCCAGCCTGCAAGACATTTAATTCGGGGCCAACGAGCCGCTTTTGGTTCTCTGGGCCAGTGGAGTCCAAATACGGTATTAATTCTCGGTGGAAGTTAATGCCACCTTTCCAGGTGCCTTCCACCACCATCATGGTCTCTTTTTCTGCACATCCCCTCTCGGAAGTCCTGCAATAAAATTCATAATGTTATTCACATTTATTGACCTTTTCCTCAAGGTCCATTTACATCACATATTCACATTTATGAGTTTGCCATAGTTCTTGGCCAGTCCAGTTATTTTTACAAACTGGGGGAAATAGGGTGTTACATGGAACAACCTCAGGGACTGCATGGCAGAGAAAGGTGTTCATTTCTTGGGGTTGTGTAGGTTTAGGGGGAAAGAGAGATGGAAATTAGGATTTCTGTGAGGTTGGGAAATCTGAGAGCTACTTAGCCAACTACTATGTATTTAGACTTCGCCTAGGACCCATCCTTGTGGATTCACATCCCTGTCTCCGGGGTGACTTGTTGTTGAGAGTAAATGAACAACAACGTCTATGGTTGGGAGGAACATCCTTAGTCTGCAGCCCGTTGGTGAATGTTTACTTACAAAGATAAGTGCTCTTTTTGTTTTCTGTTTAATGTATTCCTTTGTGTATTTAATTATCTCTGAGATATGATTTCTAATGTGCCTGTTTGCTGGTTGTTTGTTGTGCATGGCATGATGTTTATCTATTTTATGTTGTGGTATGGATCTTGTCTTATGCATGTGGTGTGCATGCTCCTAACATTGTTGAGAAACCCTTTGTCTTCGAATTAGAGATCAGAGAACTGAGTCTTGGGACTACATCGTGCCTAGCCTACGGGTGGTTGGGTGTTTTGCGGCCTATTTAAGTTGCACAACCTAGCCTCTGGGTGGTTGGGTATGTTACAATTCTGCTGCGTTCTCGGTTTACCAACATATCATACTCAATCTTTTACCGATTCTCTGTATTGTTCTGGTGTTAACTCTCTGTTGAATTAAATCTGTATCAGGCACTTCCTTCAAACCATTTACATATGACCATATGTGCAAAACCATAGGCTTATCAATTTTAAGATATGTTCCCAACGCTTCACGACTTATGTGTTTGTAACCCATGACCGGGGGCTGGAACCTAGTACTCCAGACTTCGACCTTTGGGCATTTTCTCTTTCATCTAGTATTTTGAAGTTTGACCTTTCACAATGATTGATATAATGGTTAGCATGATTCTTAGAACCAAATAAATGGTATATATTTGATCCTTACACTATTGATGGAGGAGCATCGTACGCAACCAGCTAAGAAAGCATAAAGGAGGAAGACAGCTGGAAAAGCACCAGCACACATTTTGAAATGCTTTGAAAAAATAAGGAGCGAATATTAATGTAATAGCTAGGGTAAGCTTACTTACATTTATATCTTGGAGTTATGAATAGATCTTGAGTGATTGCTCTCATCTATCGAATGTAATAGGCATTTAATTCTGTTTAATGAAAGTAGGTAGATTTGATTTAATAGATTATACAATTTAGAAGCGTAAGAGGGAAAACAGATATAGACACCCTCACCCTTGTATCATGGTAGCATGAACATATTATCATTCAGATTTCATAAGCTGTAGAGCTATAGAAGAGAGCTATAGAGAAGAACCCATGTGCAGGAACACTTGAGTTAATATATGGAGCTTTGACTCAATTTTCATGGTGTTATGATGCTTACTGTTTACATTAGTTGAATGGTATGCTTACAGTGATTTGTTTCTCTGTTACACATTTGTTGCAATTCTGTGTTGTGTGTATGATTTCATGTTGAGTGTATGAAGTCTGAGAGAGGAGAGGAATGAGTTTCAATTATTTCTCTTCCTAAGAATTCCTGCAAGGAGTGCAATGAACATCCGCAAGGTGTGCATTGACGAGGGTTTGAGTTTTATCTCAGAAAGCTTAGGAGAGATATCGTTGTTCTCATACCAGCAAAAGTGCAGGAGAAGCACAGATCCATGAAAGGTGTGCGCAGGCTGGTTGAAGCCTTAGAACTTATCAACTAAGGTGAAGGTTGAAGGACTACTGTTGCAAGGAGTGCACAGGGTTAAAGACTCAAATAACCAGAGGTTATTTGAAAGTTTGCCGCAAGGAGTACGAGCATGGCTCTTTTTGGAGGCTTGAGTTTGCAAGTGAAAGATCAGGAGGGATAACACCTTTGAAGTGTTTAAAGGGAGACGGAGGTCTAAATCATATCGCAGAAGTCAATTTCAAGTAGAAGGACGCCAAGTCATTTGGCCCGAGATCCTTGAGAATAGTGAATGGATGGTGAGAGACCTTCGTGAAGGAAGTGCCAAAGTTGTGAGTCATTGGATCTTGCAGAGTTGCGAGGAGTAGGGAAGGAGATATAGACTGTTGGATCTAAGCCATGGGAGAACCATTGGATCAGAACCTTCGCGAGGTATCGTGTATCAAGGGTTTGGAGGTTGAAAGAATTTCTTTTTGACTGTGAAGTCAAGAAGTGCTGAGCGTCGAGGACTCGTGCGAACACAAGTCACATCTGAGGTGGGGACCACGTGGTTGATAGGTGGCATAACAACAAGTGACCAGAGAAAAGTGAAAATAGGTGACAGGTGGAGGACACACGTCGCCTGGGAAGGAGTCAACCCATTGTTGACTTATCGCGTCTTGGGGATTCACAAAGGAGGAGCACGAGGGCTCAACACTCCAACTCGCGAGGTTGCGAGTAGTGCTAGCACTTAGCCCTAGTCGGTGGTTATGTGTGGAAGGCGCTAACAAGGAGGAGCCATACCCGTATCGCATTCTCATGTATCAAAGGTTTGGAGAAAGAGGAGTCAAGGTCATCGACTCATGAACTCACGAGTTGCGAGAGGCGCTTGCGCTAAGGCCCAGTTGTGGTCGCATGGAGGTGTAAGGCTCGCGCTTGGTGTTAAGTTGTGCATGGTGAGTTTTTATGAAGGACCTATGGATTAGATTCGTGAGGTTCCAATAGATATCCGAGGGAGCCTCTTTGGCTCGAGGAGAATTTAGAACGATTGTGAGTGGATCTTGGCCAGAGGGTCGGGGGTCTGCGTCAAGTGGTATCAGAGCGAGAACAAATTCTTTGCTTTCTGTAGCAGAGAGAAGGGAGAAAATTTTATAGCCATGCCATCGAGAAGAAGAGACAGGAAAATACCTGATCTGGCAGTGGAAAGAGAAATGCGCGAATTACATGCCAGTCTTGATGCTATGGAGACAACACAGAGGCGCACAGTAAACGCTGGGGATATCAGCGAGGCTGGAAGTGAAAATGAAGCTGGAAACGAAGGAGAAGAATTTGCAGTCGAAGATGCTACAGATGAATGCCTATTCAGGGTTGTTGCAAGGATAGGTGCCAGAGCAAAAATGGACATTCTAGTGTATGAGGGAAACTTGGATGTTGAAGAACTTCTAGACTAGATTAGAGCTCTAGACAAATACTTCGACTATGAGGATGTTGAGGAAGACAAGAAAGTCAAAAATGCTATTACTAGACTTAAAGGGCATGCAACACTATGGTGGGATGAACTGCAGGCTGACAGACGTTGCAAGGGCAAGCAGAAAATCAAAAGCTGGGATAGAATGGTTGCAAAGATGAAAGCCAAATTTATACCCAGGATTATCAAATTACTCTGTTTCGGAGGATGCAGAATTTGAGACATAAGTTGATCTTCGTGAAGGAATACGATGAAGAATTTTATAGGATAAACATCAGAGCAGGTCATCGGGAAAGAGATGATGAAAAAGTTTCCAGGTACATGAATGGTCTGTGATATGACATTCAAGATGAGATGAGCATGATGACCATTCGAAATGTGGAATATGCTTATAAGATGGCTCTGAAAGCTGAAGAGAAGCTGAGTCGAAAGTAAGGTCAAAGAGGCCGAGGCAGAAATCAAAGCAGAGGCAAGACAATTACCCAAGATAGAACTCAGAAACCTAAAGAAGAGGGGAAGAAACCTCAACCTCAACCTGAGAGAGGAGGAAGCTCACAAGGAAGGCAATATGCTGATAGAAATACTTTTTCTCGAGCCAGAGGAAGAGGGAGAGGCAGAGGAGGTGAAGTGAAATGCTTTGTCTGTGGAAAAATTGGACATAAATCCTATGAGTGTCCAGATAGGAAGAAATATGGTGGTGAAACTCACATTTTCGAAGCTCAAGGATGGAATGTTGAGGCAGAAGATGCGGAGGGTGGAAGATATTTGATGATGAGGAAAGTTCTCTTGAAGCCGGAGAAGGAGGCAGAGAACCCAGCACAAAGAAACAGTCTATTTCAGACTGCTTGCAAAACTAAGGATAGAGTATGCAAAGTCATAGTGGACAGCGGTAGCACAAACAATCTCTTATCCACAAAGATGGTAGAAAAGCTAGAATTGGAGACTGTTGTACATCCAAGCCCATACAGAGTTTTGTGGCTACAAAAAGGACATCAGGTAAATGTCACTAAACAATGTTTAGTTGAATTTAAAATAGGAGGATATAAACATGAAATATTATGTGATGTCATTCCCATGGATGTTTTTCATCTATTGCTAGGTAGACCATGGCAATATGACAGAAATGTAGTTCATGATGGGAGAAAGAACACATACACCCTGGAAAAAAATGGTAGGACTCACATGTTGCTGCTGAATAAGGATAAAGAAGTGAAAATAGAGATGAGCAACAATGTACTTCTCATGAGTGGGAAGGAACTTCTTGATCAGGTTAAGAAGAAGGAAGACACACAATTTATTGTGGTCAGGAAGCCCAAAATTGTTTTGACCAGTACGAGAATAGATGATTTACCAGAAGAAATCCAGGAGTTGCTGGGAGAGTTTGCTGATATAGTGGTGGACGAACTACCTTGTTCGTTGCCACCTATCAGGAGTATAAGCCATCATATCGATCTTATACCTAGAGCTAGTTTACCGAACAAAGTTGCATACAGGTTGACGCTGCAGGAAAATGAAGAAGTTAAGAGACAGGTCCAGGACTTAATGGACAAAGGATTGATTTGAGAAATATTGAGTCCATGCATTGTTCCGACAATGCTCAGCCCAAAGAAAGATGGAGGCTGGAGAATGTGTACAGACTTAAGGGAAATCAATAAGATTACCATCAGATATAGATTTCCGTTGCCAAGGATGGACGACTTGATGGATTGCTTGAGTGGAGCAAATTTTTTTTCAAAGATTGATTTGAAAAGCGGATATCATCAGATCAGAATGAGAGAAGGTGATGAATGGAAGGCAACATTAAAGACAAATGAAGGGCTATATGAATGGCTTGTCATGCCATTTGGCTTAACGAATGCACCCAGTACTTTCATGAGGTTGATGAACGAAGTCCTAAAGGAATTCATAGGGAAATTCGTCATTGTATATCTTGACGATATATTAATTTTCAGCAAGATAGAAGCATAGCACTTAAAGAATTTAGTTGCAGTAATGAGGAGATTATAGTAGGAGAAATTGCTGATTAATATGAAGAAATCGTCATTTATGAGAACATAACTCATTTATTTGGGTTTTGTTATCTTTGCAAATGAGCTGAAAATGGATCCAGAAAAGATAGAGGCGATTAAGAATTGGCCATCATCGAAGAGTGTATTTGAAGTACGAAGCTTCCATGGTTTTTCTAGCTTCTACAAGAAATTTATCCGAAACTTTAGTGAATTAGCGCACCAATGATGGATACGGTGAAGAAAAGACATAAATATTTTCACTGGACGGAGGAAGCAGAGAAGAGCTTCAACCTGTTGAAGAAGAAGATCACTGAGTAACCAATTCTGGTTTTTCTAGATTTTAGCAAGACATTCCATGCAAGATACCAGATCTAATAAATACACAGAACATAAATAAAATGCTAGGAATGGCAGAATAACAGTAATATAACTAGCATAATCATCCACAATAACACAAAAATAATATGAAAAAAACAACTGAAATAACACTTTGATTCAGAAAGAAATGTTCACAGGCCTCTTCGAGGGGGCAACCTCCAGTTGAGCAGTGCTCTATTACAATAATCTCCAAGCTAGGGTTTCCATACCCTTGACCCTTATTTATACTAAATATGTCTATTAAGAGAAGCATCTAAAGGAAGATCCTTCTAGAAGCATAAGCTTCTATTAGGTCTTCTTACATCCACCTTATTCTATTTTATTGAAAGGCCTTACTAATATTGACCTTTATTACATCCGAATACATTGATCTACTTATGTGCGGGTTAGGACCTGAGCCAGGAGTACCTTGGGGGAGCCGGAGCCTTGTTCTGTAGTTGCTGGATCAGATGCAAACTTTTGGGATCTTGAAGCCATTCCTAGTGCACAGCTTGGAGTCAATCGGGTACAATGAAGGAAAGAGAAAAAAGGGATCCTTCGTTTTCATATTTCTGGGACAGTGCATCCGCCATGACATTGTCTTTGCCCTTCTTGTAAATGATCTCATAATCATATCCAAAGAGCTTAGTCACCCATTTTTGTTTCTCCTGGGAGGAAATACGTTGTTCTAGAAAGTACTTGAGGCTTTGATGGTCGGTCTTAATTTGGAAGCGTTGCCCCAAGAGATAAGGATGCCACAGCTCAATGGCATGCATAATCGCCAACATTTCTTTTTCATAAATGGGTTTGCCCAGATTCCTTTCAGAAAGTTGCTTGCTAGTGAAGGCCAAAGGTTGACCCTCTTGCATAAAGACAGTGCCGATTCCTTTCCCTGAGGCATCAAATTCCAACACAAAGGTCTTTGTGAAATCGGGAAGGGCCAGAACCAAAGTGGTGCACATGGTTGTCTTCAAGGTTTGAAAATCTTGAGCAGCTGGTGGAGTCCAAGTGAAAGAGGTATATTTGAGGAGAGCCATGAGAGGTGCTGCAATATTTCCATAGTTCTTAACGAACTTGTGATAATACCCTGTCAGGCCCAAAATCCACACAAGATTTTGAGAGTCTTTGGGTGCGGCCAGTCTTGCATAG
>ML825782.1:16464-42350 GCA_009831015.1 Picea engelmannii | reverse complement strand
AGCTGCGGGGTTATACTTCGGTCTGAAGAATGTTGCAGTGATGAAATCCCCAAATTATTAACCATAAAGAAATGTGTATTTACTTGGTGACCCGAACACAGATGCACGGCAATAGATCTCGCCGGTTTAATTTGTTTATGTTTATGTTTATGTTCCCCAAGGGTTAGGTATTCAAGGGTTCTACAGACAAGGGTTTGCCCTGTGCTATATCTCTCTGATATACGTGCGAGGTCCAACAATAGTACTCATCCCAATATCTCAGGGCACTAACTAAGGAGGATAGACCGTACCCTTAGTCATACTACCCGACTACCCAGGTACTAGAGAGTATCTTCCCGAGTGCTATTCTTGGTGACACTATAGCAATCTGGCAGCCGATAGGTTTATCTAAAGAGGGCTTCAGTAAATCTAGGTTGATTTGTACACAGGTGTTGTCTGATGCACTACCACTCGAAGGGGTACCAACATGGGTTACAAGGGTGGCCAACAAATGTGCGCTTAAGAACCTCTTGTATTTCCTGCATGTATAAATCCCTCAACCGCGGGTTTATGCTCATAACGAAAGATCTCTGTGGCTTAAAGACGCCGGAATACGTCTCTACCCTGAAAAAAAATACCCACAATTTCTGCCAAGGAAAGTGCTCTGATACCACTTGCAAGATACCAGATCTAATAAATACGCAGAACAAAAATAAAATGCTAGGAATGGCAGAATAACAGTAATATAACCAGCATAATCATCCACAATAACACATAAATAATATGAGAACAACAACTAAAATAACACTTTGATTCAGAAAGCAATGTTCACAGGCCTCTTCGAGGGGGCAACCTCCAGTCAAGCAACGCTCTGTTACAATAATCTTCAAGCTAGGGTTTTCATACCCTCGACCCTTATTTATACTAAATATGTCTATTAAGAGAATCATCTAGAGGAAGATCCTTCTAGAAGAGGAAGCTTATATTAGGTTTTCTTACATCCTCCTTATTCTATTTTATTGAAAGGCCTTATTAATATTGACCTTTATTACATCCGAATACATTGATCTACCTATGTGCGGGTTAGGACCTTAACATTCCAGGTCAGGTGTGATGCGAGTGGATTTACAATTGGATTGGTCTTGAGCCAAGATGATAGGTCGGTTGCATATTTCAGTGAAAAACTGAATGAAGCGAAGATCAAGTACTCCACATACATGCAGTCATACAAGCACTGAAGAAATGGAGACAATATTTGGTTCCCAAGGAGTTCGTTTTGTATAGTGATAATCATGCTTTACAATTCGTGACTCGACAGGAGAAGTTGAAACAAAAGCATGCTAAATGGGTTGAATTCATGCAGAATTTTACTTTTGTGATTAAGCATATTTCTGGAACTACTAACAAAATTGTTGATGCTTTGAGCAGGAAATGTTTGCTTATGCAGGAATTCAGAGTCAAGATTTTGGGTTTTGATAACCTTAAGGAAATGTATAGGGATGATCCAGACTTTAAGGAGGCATATGAGGCATCTAAGAATCCAATTCTCAGGGATAGAAGTCAATGGACTGATAACATGATCCAGGATGGATTATTGTTCAGGAGAAATCAACTATGTATTCCAAAATGCTCCATGAGGGAGAACTTGCTAAAGGAAAAACACAGTGGAGGATTGGCCAGACATTTCAGTCATGACAAGACATTCTCAAAGTTGAGTAGCTCATATTATTGGCCAGGGATGAGAATAGATGTTAAGAAATTCGTGGATAGATGCACAATTTGCTAGCACATGAAAGGAAAAAGGGAGAACGCAACGTTATATCAACCATTAACCATACCTGAAAGGATGTGGGATGCAGTGAGCATGGATTTCATATTGGGACTGCCAAGGACATAAAGAGGATGTGATTTGATCTTTTTGGTAGTCGACAGATTTTCAAAGATGGCACATTTCATGCCATGCTAGAAAACCAACAATGCAACTCATATTGCGAACCTGTTTTTCAAGGAAGTCGTCATACTTCACGACTTGCCAAAGAGTATCGTTTTTTATCGAGATACCAAGTTCGTGGGACATTTCTGGAGAACCTTATGAAAGAAGTTGGGGACAAATTTGTCTTTTATCTCAACGTATCATCCTCAGACAGATGGACAGACAGAGGTCGTAAATAGGAGCTTGGGAGATTTGCTGAGGATCTTAGTGACTGAACACCACAGTCAGTGGGATCACATTCTGCCACAGGTGGAATTCGCTTACAATGATTCACCCAATAGAAGCACAGGGCAGAGTCCATTCCAAATTGTATATGGAATGCAGCCAAGGGTGTAGCACCCCATTTCTGGATACCAAGGTTTAATCTCTATTAAGAGAAGGTTATAACACCACTCTAAACATAAATCATACAGGTATTATAGAATGCACACGCATTTAAACAATTAAACTCATTTAAGCACAGAGTAAAACATATTATTTATGCTATAATTAACAATCCATAGCCTTCCATCTTAATTCATATACACAATGGAAATCATGATAACATAAGCAGTAGAGTCATGCAAAACATGATTGAAACATAATCAAATACTTAACTTTTAACAGTGGTAGAATCCACCAACCAAGTACAGGCCTTCTACGAACCTCCCAGCCTTAGACCACACTGCTCATCATCTCAACAGTGGGTCACCCCCGAGCTGGGACTAAGCTCCACCCCAAGACAAGGAATCGTAGGCTAGAATGAGGTTACAGGGAAAACAACACACAACCACCAGGAAGGTATTCTCTCCAAGGAACCTCCCATGATCACTGCCCACAGACCCTCATTCCCCACATGCTTGTTCCACCCCAGGAGTATACACCTTCTCTGTCACCTGGACAGTCCTTCGGTTGCCAATCTCCCTTGCCTTGGGTTACAGGAACATGCCAAACCGGAAGTCTTCGGGCTCTATGGCAGCTACAAGGTTCCTTCCGGGAGTGCTCTCCTTCCTCTGCACACTCTCTCACAAGGATGGAGTCGCGCACAGGTCCAACAACCTGTTCTTCCAACTTCAACCACCTCTCTCACCTGGAGAGAGTGTTGTACAAACTGTCCAACAAGCCACACAGGGTCATACACTACACGTCCACCACAATGCACGGGAATCCAGACACGAACACCCCAGGCCAGCTCCAGATAGGTGCAACAATATAACAAGGCTTAGCAGGGACGAGACACTTCTATTTTCTCAATTTGGCAACACGAAATAGACTCACATTCTAGATTCCCAAGGATGTGTGACGAGTCATCCACATAGGGGTCGATTCAGACTTCCCAGTTTAGAACATAGAAGGGATGTAACAATTTTCCAGAACCAAACAAAGACTCTTTCCCAAATCCACACAGGCTTCTCATTCAGGGAATATACACACCGGTTTTCTCAGAGCCAGACATAGACTTTTCAAATCACAGAGATGCACGAAGGTTCCCTATAGGAGTCGGGTTGGTAGTACTATCCAGGGCTCCGTACGCAGTCAGACGATCGGGTAGAATGGGGAAGGAGCCCTTTTCACGGCTCACCCTAGCCGTTTTATTCGCATGCGTCAGGGTTGACACTTGTCACCCATGAAATTGCATGCGTTCCACCAGCACACATCTCCCTTGCATGTTCTCCCCTTGCCAGAAACTTAGGATAAAACATAGAATGCACATGTCTTTTGGGATAATATTAAAATATTATTCCCAGGCTTAAGCCCCCTAGGCTTAGCCCCTAGGCTCAACACTTAGCCCCTAGGCTCAACACTTAGCCCCTTTTCCACCTTCTAGCCCCTAATTCCTTTCCCACCTTATGGATGCTTAGTCCCCCTTCACTCATTCATCATGGTCGGTCTGCACATGGCGGTGTTTATATTTTATTTTAATTGTTCTACGTGATTACATCTACAACAACAGGCTCCTGGCCTTCAACACTCGGGCTCCTGGGCCTAACAAACACATAAGACTCCAACTTATAAAAAACTTGGCTCACCAGCCTATAACACATAGTTACAATTCATTTCAGAACATGGTTTACAACGGGGCTCGGCCTTGGGGACACTACAATCCCCCTCCCCTTATTTTTGCACTGTCCTCAGTGCAAATTTACACAACATCTGCCAGCTTTTCAAAATCTTCAAAAAGATGTGGGTACTCTGTCCGCATAACATCTGCATGCTCCCATGTCGCATCCTCAGGACCGTACCAGGTCCACTGGACCTTTACAAGCTCTATGACTCGATTCCGGAGCTATTCACTTTTCCTATCCAATATGCGTATAGGATGCACTTGCAGGACACCTTCTGGTTCCACCTGAATCACATTCCAATCGATAACATGATTAGCATCAGGTACATATTTCTTAAGTAGTGAAACATGAAGCACATTATGTACAGTCATAGATGCAGGTAATGCAAGCATGTATGCAACCGGCCCAATCCTTCCCAGGATCTCAAATGGCCCACAAAATCTTGCTGCCAACTTGGTGCAACTTCCCAGCCTCAGGGAACTCCTGTTAGTTTTCACTTTCAGGAAAACATGGTCACCCACTTTGAACTCTCTATGGGTTCTGTTACTATCCGTGTAACTTTTCTGCCTATCCTGGGCAGCTTTTATATTATGTTTAATTCTTATCATTTGATCTTCCATCTCTTTGAGTAGCTTAGGCCCAACTACTGCTCCGTCAGCTGGATTATCCCAACTCACTGGAGTGTTGCACTTTCTTCCATAAAGCGCTTCGAATGGGCTCATCTTCAATGATGCATGATACCCATTATTGTAGGCGAATTCTACCAAATGCAGGTAGTCTTCCCACCTTGATGGTTTATCCATCACATACATTCTCATCATGTCTTCTATTACTCTGTTCACTCTCTCTGTCTGTCCATCAGACTCGGGATGATATGCTGTGCTAAAGTTTAGATTCATTCCAAATCCCTTAAACAGTCCTTTCCAGAAATTCGAGGTGAATTTTGGGTCCCTATCAGACACAATTGTCTTAGGTATTCCGTGCAAGCATGTGACTTCTTTTAAAAAGATATCAACAACATCATCTGCTTTGTGGGTGGTTTTCAGTGGAATAAAATGGGCAACTTTAGTAAGTTTTTCCACCACCACCATGATTGAATCATGCTGCTTTCTTGTTCTATGTAGTCCGGTCATGAAATCCATTGTTACCATGTCCCATTTCCACTCAGGAATAGGTAAAGGCTGCAACAACCCTGCTGGGTGCCTGTGCTCAGCCTTAACCTTTTGGCACTCCATACATCTGGTGATGTATTCAACGATTTATTTCTTCAAACCCGACCAAAAATAATGGCCTTTGACTGCTGCCATAGTCTTCTGATATCCAGGATGTCCAACATAAGTCACGTTATGCATCTCCTTTAGAATTGCCAGCTTCAATTCTCGGACATTGGGTACATACACTCTGTTTTTATACAGAAGTGAACCATTAGCTCCCAAGGTGTAACTTTCCTTGGTTTGTGGTTCTTCACACTGCTGTAGCTTTGCTACAAGACCTTTGTACTGCAAATCAGTATTTGCATCTTCCAAAATTCTATCTTTCATCTCAATCTGATACATGCTAATGGCTGCAGTACGTAATTCTTGCACTTTTCTGCTGAGTGCATCAACCACCTTATTTTCTTTCCCTTTGATATGCTTGATGTCAAATTCATATTCCCACAGAAACTCCAACCATCTAATTTGCCTAGCATTTAAGGTCGACTGATCAAATAAATATTTCAGACCATTATGGTCTATTCTCAACTCGAATCTCTTGCCCATGAGGTAATGTCTCCATTTCCTCAAGGCATGGACGATTGCTGCCAGCTCTAAATCATGAGTGGCATAATTCTTCTCATGTTCCTTCAACTTTCAGGATTCATAACAAACTACAAATCCTTCTTGGCTGAGAACTCCTCCCAGCCCCTCACATGTATCTGTGCACACTACGTAATCCTTGTTTGGATCTGCAATCTTCAGGATTGGAGCACTAGTTAGCAACTGCTTCAATCGCTGGAAGCTGCTCTCACATTCTTCAGTCCACTGGAACTTCTTCTCCTTCCTTTGCAAGGAAGTGATAGAATGAGCTGTCTTTGAGAATCCGGCTATGAACCTTCTATAGTAGCCCTCCATACCCATAAAAGATCTAACTTCTACCACATTCCTTAGCACTAGCCATTCTCGAATGGACTGTACTTTGTCAGGATCCACAGTGATCCCTTCTTCCGATATAATGTGTCCCAAGTAATGGATCTGCCTTTGATAAAAAGATCACTTGCTCAGTTTTGCGTATAGCTCGTGCTCTCTCAACACCTGCAACACCATTCTTAGGTGTTGCTCATGTTCTTCCTCTATCTTGGAATACACCAAGATATCATCCAGGAAGACTATGACAAACTTGTCCAAATAATTTCTGAACACTCCATTCATTAAGCACATGAAAACAGCAGGCGCGTTGGACAACCCAAACGGCACTACCGTGAACTCATAATGACCGTACCTTGTTCTAAAGGCGGCCTTACTGATGTCCTCATCCTTTATTCTCACTTGGTGGTATCCAGATCTGAGGTCTATTTTTGAAAATATTTTTGCATCCTTCAACTGATCAAAAAGATCATCAATCCTTGGCAGAGGATACTTGTTCTTGACAGTGACCTTATTCAACTGTCGAAAATCAATGCACAGTCTCAACGTCCCATCTTTCTTCTTCACGAATAGGACTAGGGCTCCCTAGGGTGACACACTGGGGTGAATGTAACCTTTCTTTAGTAGCTCTTCGAGCTGCAATTGCAAGTCTTTCAGCTCTGGTGTACTCATTCTATAATGAGCCTTCGAAACTGGAGCTGCTTCAGGCATCAAATTTATAGAAAAATCGATGTCCCTCTTTGGAGGTAGTCCAGGTACCTCCTAAAATATGTCCTTGAATTCTTTGAGTACCTGGTGGTCTTCCAGATTTGATACTACATCTCGAGATGTTTCTTCAACCCGAGCTGCAAATAATTGACAGCCTTTCTGGTAACATTTCTTCAGCTGCATGGCTTAGATTTCCCTAACAGCCACAACTTTGGGAATTCCTTGGACTATTACTGGATTTCACTCTTCATTCAGGAAGGTAAACCTCTTGTTACGGAAATCCAGAAGGGCATGGTGTTGGTCCAACCAGTCCATCCCAATTAAGCAATCGTATGAGCCTAAAGGCAGAATGTTCAATTCATCCTTAGTGCTCATTCCTTTCATGTCCACTGAACAAGACTTAACCAATTTAGTGACCTTCCTCTTGGTCCCTGTGGCCAACTGCACTAACCAAGAATTCTCATGTTTGCTTCTCATTAGATGCAAACTTTCCACCACTCTAGGATCTACATAACTATGGATAGCCTATGAATCAATTAAAATAACAAGTGGTCGGTTGTTGATCGTACCTTCCACTTCAATCATCTGCGATTGAAATTCTGCTTGCTTATTGTCCAGGGCTGTGTATATCCTCGCCATTTTGCTGTGCATATACTCCACTGTTTTAGCTTGCTAAACAGTATGGACAGTTCTTGCTTTTCATTTTCGATGGGGGCAGTCTCTGTACCTATGATTCCCTTTACAGCCCCAACACTCCATAGGTGGCGGTCTTGGCATCTTCTCACTCCCTTCAACTTTCCTGGGCTCTCTAAAAGATGACTGTCCCCAAGGACTGTTTTTGAAAAAGGGAGGCTTGTTTCCCTTCTATCTCTGTTCCTTCTTAAACTTCCTATGATCATTCCAAGCCTTCTGAAGGATAGGCTTTTCTCCTTGCTGTTCATACAAGCATTTCACCCTTCTTATGGCTTCTTCCATGGTCTTAGGATCATCATATTGAATCTTGTCACTCATGGAAGGTGGCAGTCCACTCAGATATCTCTGAATCTTGACAACCTCATCTTTGATGAATGGAACATACTTCAGTAGTTCTAGGAAACTTTGTTCATACTCATCAATAGTCATGCTGCCTAGCTTGAGTTCGAAGAACTCCTTCATCTTTCTGTCATAGTATCTTTTAGTCAAGTATTTATTCTCGAAATACCTCTTAAATTCCTTCCAAGTGACCTCTTTCTCTCTGATGTGCTGCACTTGCACAAACTGATCCCACCACATGGATTCTTTTCCTTTCAGTTGGTACATTGCAATTCTTCCTTCTGCATGGGCAGAATAATTTTGCAGTTGGAAGTATTTCTTCATGCCAATAAACCATGTCTCGACATCTTCCTCCTTCTTATGTTCTCCATCGAATTTTGGAGGCTTAATCTTGTTCATCTCCCCTTTCAATTCCTTCTTTCCAGATTTTTTGATGTTTTCTGGTAGGGAATGGGCTTGAACTACTATGTGTCTTCCTGTCAGAATGTCTTTGGAAGCGACTAAGATGTCAGCTACCACTCCTCGACCTACTTCTTATCCCATGGGTTCTGCGACTCTCCATCGTACTTGAGTCTCTTCCCTTCTCGATTTTCTTCTCTATTCTTTCTAGGCTCTTCAAAAATTTTAGGTTTAATTCACCCTGCCGATCCTGGACTTTCATGAGCTTTCGACTATCAGCTCAGTGAGCCTTGGCCTCTCTTTGCAATCCTTCAATGATTTTCATTATGTGTCCTTCCTTATCCTTCTCTTTTCCATGCCCATTGGCATTCAATCCTTCGACTCCTAGGTTGACATCCTTTCCTCCCTGTTCGTCTTCTGTTTCGGGGGTAATCTACACCTTTCCCCACTCCATACTCAGTGTTGTTTAACTAGAGTCCTGACCTCCGTTGAACTCTACACATGCACTGTGCAATTAAATTCGAGGTTTCTCAGGCCATTAAACCTTTAGGAACAATCCTTAACATTTATAACCCAATACGAACAAAACAAAAGACATTTCGATTCAAATAAGTTTTCTGAGCTCTCATTCGGCTCTGCAATTTTTAGGTTTTTGAAACTTTCATTTTTGACACTTCGGGATATCGGTACTTCGGGTTTCGAGGTTTCGGACCACGATGCTTTCAAACTTGCTTTCCTTTCCAACCCCCGACTTTCAAAATTCCGACTTACTCTACCTTCCGGGCCCACATACCATAGTGGTTACCCACAACTACGGTGGCATGTGGTATGTTCATGAGGGTCCACATCACTTTTAACGACGTCATCAGTTCCACCACTCTCGCTTTTCTCCGTTCCCATGTGATCGCGGGTCATGATCACGATTCAAATAAACGTAGTGCCTCTTTGTATTTCACAGATCGGTGCTACAGTAATGTCAAACCCTTCTGCTTTGCAACCGTCGAACCCCGACAGGGCTAGCGACCGACCAATAGGGACAAATCCCTAGAGGGTTAGCAAATGGCCAATGAGAACAGGCCTATCACATGGTTAAGAGGAGTACAGGTGGCAGAGGGAAAATGCGACAGGAGGGGGCCCCATTACACACGCCACACTATTCCGGACCCCCCCCCCATTAAAGGTAGAAAGGCAAGGGGATCCAGAATTCACCTGAGCACCATTGATCAAGGTGAATTAATCTCAACCATTCGAGAGTTTCACGTCTGATTTCGGACCCCCCCCCCCACTGCTAAAGGTATAACAACAAGGGGGCTCCGGAATGAAACCTTAGCCGTAGATCTAGGCGGGTGGTCTCTGGCCATCCAGATCTACTCGTTACTTATCTTAATGCACATTCACGCCCCATCTTAAAGCCACAATCTATTCCTCACATCTAACGGTCGTTACATACCCTGAGATTCCCGAAGGAAGCTCATCCGTTCCTCGGGACTTAGCCACATGCTAACGTCTCGACATTATGGATCGGGATTTATCAAGGCGAGAGCCCGAGTTCTTGTCAACAAAACTCTCGAATCCCCGATCCCTGATTCCCAAAACGGTTAATATCTCGACATGTGGCCTTCTCAAATCGGACGATCCATGACTACTCTGGGGTTTCCACCATGGAAAGTCCTGATCCCTTGTTACCAGGACTCTCGATATCGCGATTCCCGATTTCCGAAATGGGAAATCTCACGACACGTGGCCTTCTCAAATCAGATGGTCTAGATCTATTTCAGGGCTTTTGCCCCTAATCACTGGGGTTTTAACCCTTGGATATCTCCTGACAGATCCAATGGCTGCCAAGTTTTCCAGCCGATATCTGACGACTCAGACGGTTCCTAACTATTTCGGGATTTTGCGTATCGCGATTTCCACACTCCTGTGCAATTCCAAAGGGCCTTAAACCCCGTGCACACTTTCCAAATATAATGGTCATGAGGGTTCACATTCCCTCCCGAACAGATCCTAAAGCTCCTACACTTATGGTGTGGAGTCCTCTCTCCCTGTGGACTTACACCACACTGGCTGCGGTTTCATAACGCTGCTATACCTCTTGAGCTTAAAAAAAAAAAAACGGCAAGTAACTCCTTGACACTTTGGAGCACACCAGGGTCTGAAATTGGCCTTCCAGACCCAATTTCCCTCGCATTCTCGGTCCAAAGACCGCTCCACTGGCCCATCTAGTCTCAGTGTTGAAACCTTGGCTTTGATACCAAACTGTAGCGCCCCATTTCTGGCTACCAAGGTTTAATCACTATTAAGAGAAGGTTATAACACCACTCTAAACATAACTCATATAGGTATTATAGAATGAACACATATTTAAACAATTAAACTCATTTAAGCATAGAGTAAAACATATTATTTATGCTATAATTAACAATCCATATCCTTCCATCTTAATTCATATACACAGCGGAAATCATGATAACATAAGAAGTAGAGTCATGCAAAACATGATTGAAACATAATCAAATACTTATCTTTTAACAGTGGTAGAGTCCACCAACCAAGTGCACGCCTTCCACGAACCTCCCAGCCTTAGACCACACTGCTCATCAGCTCAACAGTGGGTCACCCCCGAGCTGGGACTAAGCTCCACCCCAAGACAAGGAATCCTAGGCTAGACTGAGGTTACAGGGAAAACAACACACAACCACCAGGAAGGGATTCTCTCCAAGGAACCTCCCACGCTCACTGCCCATAGACCCTCATTCCTAACATGCCTGTTCCACCCCAAGAGTATACACCTTCTCTGTCACCTGGAAAGTCCTTCGGCTGCTAATCTCCCTTGCCTTGGGTTACAGGAACATGCCGGACCAGAAGTCTCTGGGCTCTATGGCAGCTACAAGGTTCCTTCCAGGAGTTCTCTCCTTCCTCTGTGCACTCTCTCACCTGGAGGGAGTCGCTCACAGGTCCAACAACCTGTTCTTCCAACTTAAACCACTTCTCTCACTTGGAGAGAGTGTTGTACAAACTGGCCAACAAGACACACAGGGTCAAACACTACACGTCCACCACAATCCACGGGAATCCATACACGAACACCCCAGGGCAGCTCTAGACAGGTGCAATAGTATAACCAAGCTTAGCAGGGACGAGACACTTCTGTTTTCTCAAATTGGAAACACAGAATAGACTCACATTCTGGATTCTCAAGGATGCGTGATAAGTCGTCCATGTAGGGGTCGATTCAGACTTCCTGATTTAGAATAGAGAAGGGATGTACCAATTTTCCAGAACCAAACATAGACTCTTTCCCAAATCCACACAGGCTTCTCTTTTAGGGAATATACACACCGGTTTTCTCAGAGCCAGACATAGACTTTTCGAATCACAGAGATGCACGAAGGTTCCCTACAGGAGTCGGGTTGGTAGTACTATCCAAGGCTCCATACACGGTCAGACGATCGTGTAGAATGGGGAAGGAGACCTTCTCACGACTCACCCTGGCTATTTTATTTGCATGCATCAGGGTTGACACTTGTCACCCATGAAACTACATGTGTTCCACCAGTGCACATCTCCCTTGCATGTTCTCCCCTTGCCAGAAACTTAGGATAAAACATAGAATGCACATGTCTTTTGGGATAATATTAAAATATTATTCCCAGGCTTAAGCCCCCTAGGATTAGCCCCTAGGCTTATCCCCTAGGCTCAACACTTAGCCCCTTTTCCACCTTCCAGCCCCTAATTCCTTACCCACCTTATGGATGCTTAGTCCCCCTTCACTCATTCATCGTGGTCGGTCTGCACATGGCGGTGTTTATATTTTTTTTTAATTGTTCTGCATGATTACATCTACAACAATAGGCTCCTGGCCTTCAACACTCAGGCTCTCGGGCCTAACAAACACATAAGCCTCCAACTTATAAAAAACTTGGCTCACCAGCCTATAACACATAGTTACAATTCATTTCAGAACATGGTTTACAATGGGGCTCGGCCTTGGGGACACTACAAAGGGGAGATTCTAAATTGAAAGATTCAGAACAAAATGAATTGAGGAGTGATAGTGCAGAGGACTTTGTAGAAGGAATGAAGGAGCTTCACAGCTGAGTTAAGGAGCGATTGCAGAGTTCAAGTCAAGAATACAAGCTTAGTGACTGAACACCACAGTCAATGGGATCACATTCTGCCACAGGAAGAATTCGCTTACAATGATTCATCCAATAGAAGGACAGGGCAGAGTCCATTCCAGATTGTATATGGAATGCAAACAAGGGGAGTTTCTGAATTGAAAGATTCAAAACAAAATGAATTCAGGAGTGGTAGTGCAAAGGACTTTGTAGAAGGAATGAAGGAGCTTCAAACCCAAGTTAAGGAGCGATTGCATAGTTCAAGTCAAGAATACAAGCGAAGAGTAGATCAACACAGGCGGGAACTTCAATTTGAAGTTGGTGATCTGATTCTTGCGCATCTGAGGAAGGAGAGGTTCCCAAGGGGAACGTATAATAAGCTGAAGATGAAAAAAATTGGACCGTGCAAGGTCATAAGGAAATTTGGGGCAAACACATATGAGATTGAATTACCCTATGGGGTCGGAATCTCACCGATATTCAATGTTGCGGATTTGTACCCTTACAGAGATGAAGAAGCAGGAGTAGAGGAGGAATAGAAAGAGGTTCAATGGACAAAAAAAATGCATGTAGCTGAAAAGCGAAAGGTGGAAAGAATAATTGACAAGAGGATTAGCAGGAAGACCAGGAGAAAGGAGTATTTTGAATACTTGGTCAAGTGGAAGGGACATCCAATTGAAGATGCCATTTGGGAGGATGAAGCAACAATTCATAGGCATGGATAGACCGTGCAATAGCTCATGAACATGAGTTCATGAAAATTTTCAAGCAAGGGAGTATGATACAGGAGCATTGTACGCAGCCAGCCAAGAAAGCATAAAGGCAGAAGACAGCTGGAAAAGCACCAACGCACATTTTGAAATGTTTTGAAAAATTAAGGAGCGAATATTAATGTAATAGCTAGGGGAAGCGTCAAAGTGTCAAAGTAGATATTGAGTCAAAGCTCCATATATTAACTCAAGTGTTCATGTACATGTACCGGAGGTTATTTGAAAGTTTGACGCACGGAGTGAGAGCAGGGATCTTTTTGGAGGCTTGAGTTTGCAAGTGAAAGCTTAGGAGGGATAACACCTTTGAAGTGTTCAAAGGGAGATGGAGGTCGAAATCATATTGTAGAAGTCAAGTTCAGGTGGAAGGAAGACAAGTCATTTTGGCCCAAGATACTTGAGAAGAGTGAACGGATGGTGAGAGGCCTTTGTGAAGGAAGTGCTGAAGTTGCGAGAGTCGTTGGATCTTGCAGAGTTGCGAGGAGAAGGGAAGGAGATCCAGACCATTGGATCCAAGCCACGGGAGAACCGTTGGATTAGAACCTTCGCGAGGTATCGTGTATCGGGGGTTCGGAGGTTGAAATAATTTATTTTCAACTACGAAGTCACGAAGTGCCGAGCGTCAAGGGCTCATGTGAACATGGGTCAAATCTGAGGTGGGGACTGCGTGGTTGAAAGGTGGCATAACAACAAGTGCCCAGAGAAAAGTGAAAGCGGGTGATAGGCGGAGGACACATGTTTCCTGGGAAGGAGTCAACCCATTGTTGACTTATCGCATCTCGGGGATTCACAAAGGAGGACCACGAGGGCTCAACACTCCAACTTGAGAGGTTGCGAGTTGCGAGTAGTGCTAGCACTTATCCCTAGCTGGTGGTTATGTGTGGAAAGCGCTAACAAGGAGGAGCCATACCCGTATCACATTCTCAATTATCGGAGGTTTGGAGAAAGAGGATTCAAGGTCATCGACTCACGAACTCGCGAGTTGCGAGAGGCGCTTGCGCTAAGGCCCAGTTGTGGTCACATGGAGGTGTAAGCTCGCGCCTGATGTTAAGTTGTACAGGGTGGGTTTTTACGAAGGACCCATGGATCGGATTCGTGAGGTTCCAATAGAGATCCGAGGGAGCCACTTCAGCTTGAGGAGAATTTAGAACGATCCTGAGCGGATCTCGGCCAGAGGGTCGGGGGTTTGCGTCAACTATCCTTCCACTTCTTTATCCAATGACTATGACTTAATCAAAGGCTAAGATGGGCGACCACTATTTACTTCAGGACTTCAGGGGTTCATAGGTTTGGGTAATTGCTATTCCAATTTACACCGGATTTGGTCAGCGTCGAAGTGGTCAACATGGGAGTGCTTATGTCATCCTTCCACTACGTTTTGATCTATCGGTCATGTGAGAATCCAAAGGATCTTATATCAACGGTTAGCATTGACTTTGGCCTCCGGTGCTTCGGGTAATTGTTGGTTTCCCCTGAAGGAAAAACTCCCAGAGAGACCTAACCTGCTGGCGTAATTGTTGACTTGGCACTAGTTGAGTGGTTTCCACATGTCACTTATATTTGTGAATTATGGGTACCTAAAATTCCAACTGGACCTTGAAACTTGTCACCATTTGATTGTGCCATGTGTCATTTCTGACATGGTCTTTACTTTCGTGGATTTCCTGATGTATCACATGTCCTCCTCCTGGATCTAACGGTCGTAAGTTCATCTGAATCCTTGATCCAACGACTGTGATCAGTACTAGATCAATGGTATAGATTCCTTTCAGCCTTTGAGACTTTGGGTTATTCACTTTTCCCACTTCTCAATTCTCTTGAAATGAGATTCCCCGATTAAAACTCGAGTAACTTGACTTCATCTAACGATCCTTCTTTGATGTGATTAGTTCTAGATCAATGGTATAGATTTATTTCGGCCTTTAGGACTTCGAGTTATTCGCTTTTCCCACTTCTCAATTCTCCCAAAATGAGATTCCCCGATTAAAACTCGAGTAGCTTGACTTCATATAATGATCCTTCTTTGACGTGATCAGTTCTAGATCAATAGTTTATATTCATTTCGGCCTTCGAGACTTTGATTTAGTCTCTTTTCCCACTTCTCAATTCTCCTAAAATGAGATTCCCCGATTAAACCTCGAGTAACTTGACTTCATCTGACGATCCTTCTTTGATGCGATCAGTTCTAGATCAATGGTCTAGATTCATTTTGACCTTTGGGACTTTGAGTTATTTGTTTTTCCCACTTCTCAATTATCCCTAAATGAGATTCCCTGATTAAACCTCGAGTAACTTGACTTCATCTAACGATCCTTCTTTGACGCGAAAATCTTAACATGATCCAACGGTTGTCAGGATTTTGACTATTGGGATCTTGAGCCTTTGGCCTGATTATCCTATCCTTCCATTTTATTTTAATGAAATGATCAATATAACTCTTGAAATGATAATGGACAACTCATGTGCATCATCTCTTCTAAGCCTCATGTGCATCATTTCTTCTGATCTTTTGGGTTTATACTTGGATTCCAACTGAACCAAGATCATTGATCTGTTGGAAATTCGATCCCTATCATGTTTCTGCAATGCACTTTCCCTTTTGAGATTCGATTAACATTTCTTTCTTCTGATCAGTTTCATCATTATTTCTCCTAATATTTTTAATAACTATTTTTGCATTCAATTATGCACTGATCTTCTGTTGCTAACCCTCCTAAGCTTTTAATTCCTTGTACTTCGTTATTCCTTCTGTACATGGATTATTTGCATGTTACCTCTCCTTAACTTTAGCCTTGTTTATATGTTTCATTCTCTTTCCATCAATGACCCTTCATTACACATGGAAAAACCATATTGGCCATCATGACACTAATTCCAACTGTATAACTTTTTTCTTGACCGATTCATGTTGCATAACTTTGTTCATGACCGATTCACGTTGCCATCAATGACAACACACAATCAATAATTCCAAGAAAATCATGCCGACATAAAGATGCATAGTTTCAGTTACTCAATCATAAAAAATCATAAAAAAAATACTCATTCAAGACATACAATAGAACATCAAACCTTTCAACCACATATTATCATCAAGCACTTTAGAATCGACAAAATTTTTGAAGATAACATATCAACTCCATTATAAAAATGTCAATGAAACATCATAGGTCAAGAAGCATCACAAAGATATTTGAAATCATCAGATCAAAAGGAATAATCAACACCCATAAAAGATATTCATCAATCAATATTAAACCCCCAACTCCCTCAAGGTAGGTAAAGAAATAACATTAAGTTCAAGCAGTAGAGGATTAGGCAATATGTTTGAAATTTTAGTAGGGCCCCCCTTTCTTTTAACTCATAAAAAAATAATTAAAGGGTGGTTGTTGTGAACACAAAAGGGGGATGTTAGGATATTTAGACACATAGGAGTTAGTTAAGATCAGATTGGTTTAATGTGTCATTAGGTTAAAATGTGTTTTTTTAGTATGCATTTGTAATCCGACGGTCATGATATGTTCCTGACATAGAGTGATATGATGAATCATATTCTCCTGGATCTTAATGGATACATTGATCCATGTTTTAACACTTGATTGGTTCATGATCTCTATTTAAAGAGCATGGAGGGTAATTCATCGATGATCAATTGTGAGAAAATCTCTATAACATATTTTCTTTTTCATTAATAAATTGCCTCAAGTGGCCACATTGGCCAGGGCCATGGATGTTTCCCCTTAGGGGTTTTACCACATAAAAACATCAGTGTCTTGATATTTGATCTGGTTTTGACAATAGTTACTGAAAGTGTTTGTCCTCTGTTGGAATATCTATGTTGTTGAACAAATGATTGCATATTTTCACAATATCTTTGCTACTTTAGTTTGGAGAAGGATTGGTTTGCACTAGGAAGGAATTATTTAAGGCATTTTTGGAAACATAAAAGTGTTGTTAATATTTTTAAGCTTCTGGTGTTATTAGTTTTCTTATTATGTGTTATTATCTTACACTGTTAAAGAAAGAGGATAATTAATGTGACCTATTTTCTACTTATTTAAAGAGAGTTATTAAGTTGTTGTTTATTTGAAAAGATAAATGTGTGAGTCTCACCATAACACACCCACAACAATTACACTGGCTCAGACTATTATAGCCTTCCATTGGAATGTCTCATAGAGGGTAGTCCAACTATATGTGTTGACTTCCACATTCGACTAAAATTCTGCTTTTCCTACTAGGTCCTTGATTTTCTCATTTTCCTTTCGAAAATTTAATGTTAATGAAGATTGGGTTTCAACATCCTTTTCCTATGGTTCTTCTTGTTCCAATTATTTTTCCTATTTGTCTCAAGATTCTTATCTTTTCTTGACTGCAGATTAGATTGCGGCGTTGAGGTAGAAACACTTAATAAAAGTGTGACAAATATGGTACGACGCTTAGTAGAATGGACCATGGAATTTGCGATATTAACGTCACCGAGTAGAGTGAAGTGCGACACTTGATGACACTTAGCAAAGGGTGACAAAATGGTGTATAACAGATACCCCCAAAAGTGTGAGATAAGAGGAGAAAAATGATGGTCGAAACACTTTGTAATAATGTGGAATCAAGGGATTGAAGTAAGAAGACCTGTCAGAAAATCAAGCAAACATCCATCAATATACATATATCATCCCCAAGGTAGGCACACCCATACTCAGAATCATATAACTCAAGCATGGTCATCGACAAATACACTGGAGATCCATGAAAGGATTAACTAATGCTATGGCCACCGAACATACAATGTGGATCCATATCTCCATGACTCAATCAAAATGTAGCCACGAGATTGTACATAGTAGGGATAAAACATGATATACCATAGCCACAAACCAATACATCATGGATATATGTCACAATATATATCACAACTTCATAATCTCCATCGGAGCCTAGGGAAGGCAATTAACAAAAAATAGTGTTTACTAGATAGTACCCCCTAGGGTGTTCAATCCCGATCCTGAATAGTATGAAATAGCCATGTGAATAGATATCTTGGCGTCGAACATGGTAGAAACAACTTGATTACCAGTCAATGATGTATACCATTAACAAGTGCAAGGGAAATCACCAATGATGACAATGAATCCCAAGGTACTCTTAGTACATTCCATCGAATGTGAATAGATGGTATGAAGTCGAACAATCGTGGAATCAATAAATCAGGGGTCAATAATGTAAACCCATTGTCGAAAGTGAGGAAACTTTCATTTAAGGCATGCATGCTCCAAGGTACTGACTGGTTTATAAGTCTAATTCCCAGATAATGTGTTGATGTCGACGAAAATAGACTCATCGAAGGAGGGCCATGATGTATTCCCCATCATCGACACAAAACGAATAAGGATAGTGATGAATAGTGATGGATCAAATGATGGTGAACTGACACATGGGTGAAAATGTAAATGTTGAATTCCCTTGAACATATGGTGGCACAACGAATGACTTGGAAACATTGACTCAACAGGGCATGGAGACTAAGTATGATGATGTGATGACAACCAATGGATCTCTTCGAAGGATTCGAAAGAGTATGACAACACATGGAATGTGACGAAAACCAAGGGTTATATTATGCAGGATTCAAAAGAGTATGATGACACACATGATTCATGTCCAAGGGAGACATCAAGCTGCCAAGAGTACCTTGGACAAACATATTGTAGACATATTCCTCCTCACATTTTTTCAAACAATTTACTTTCCATAATGGTGAAAGGCTTGACCCACTTCTCAAAATTTCCCCCCACCCAGATAGGCGAATACCTCTTTGTTTTTTTGTGATTTTGAGGAGGATAACAGATGATCAGTATAAGCTCATCTTCTATGAGTCCCATCTTCACATGTTTAATGAACCTGAAGAAGGAAGGGTTTGATCCCAGATGGGTCTTTATTTTGAAAGTCCGAAAAGATTTATAAAGAAGACTCTAGATGGAAATTTTCGTGAAATTAGTCTTCAGGGCCCCAAAAAGTATAAAATGATACCTAGGAGAACTCTTCTAATCATGCTTGACTAGAGTGTTCCTTTTTCGTAAATAGTCTGATAAGACCAAAAAAGAGATAAACTACCACTCAACATATTTGCTTTCTAATTCACTTTAACAAGCGTGAAGACAACAAGATCGCTCAACAATATTTTTGTTTTTAAGGAGTTCAAAAAGAGTTTAAGATTTCTCCGTAATGAGGTCCTTTTTCGTAAATTAGTTCTTTCGAAGTTGAAAAAGAGATAAACCAAACATCTAAAGACGCCCTTTATAACCCTTTTAACAAGTGTGAAAGGAGACAAGTTCACTCGAAAATCTTTTCATGTTTAGGGAGTCTGAAAAGAGCTTAACTGAGACTCCAAAGAGTTCCTTTTTTCATATAAATTTTACGAGTCCAAAAAAGTGATAAAAGTATGCTCGGTAACCTATTAACATGTATTAACGAGCACGAGAAAGAACAAAGACTGAGATCGGTAACTTATTCTCATGTATTTATGAGCATGAGAAAGAACAAAGAGTAATCTCGTTATAGAAAAGACTACTGTGTGATATGCGAATGATCATCAAACGAGGATCACTCCTAGAAGTGTGTCTCTCTAGAGATGTTTTCCCCCCATCTTCCATGACATAAGCTAGTGGGTTTGCTCCAATATGATTGAAAGAGGCTGGATATCTTCCCCCAAGTGTCATTTCCTCCGATGACTTTTCTTCTTTCCCTATTTAGGCATCTAGTTACCAATGAGAACATTTTCACTAGGTGGAGGAAAAGAAGGTTCAAGTATGTGATCTAGAGTGAGACTCGATTTGAAGGGAGGGGGTTCTATTTCATGTTTTAACGAGCTTGATAGAGACACTGAACTATGCTTTTCATGACCAGGTACTACCAAAGGATCAGATAATTCTATGGATTTCCACACCTGAATCGAAATCATATTTAACGTGGAAACCTGTTGGGTGGTATGAGCAGGTAAAGGAAAAAACCCCATGAGAGAGGAATACTTACAGAGACCTACCCCTACACTCTCAATACTAGACTGTCCAAGAAAAGGGACATCATTCGTCGCAACATTGTGGATATTTGGAGTTATATAGTCCAGTTGGTCAACAATGATACTTTTTCCTTGATGGGGAAATCATAAGACACGAAACACTATAGATGAGATCACAATCATCGCGTAGAAACAACTACGACTAAGTAATAAATTTTAATCCAGGGGTGCATAAACTACTTCGATATTGACCAAAAAAGTTTTACCCTTCAACGTCACAATAAAAGATTGCAAGAGTTCATGAGGTTGGAAACCACGTCCATCAAATGATTTCAAGGTGGCCGGAGACAAGGTATGTTTAGGAGAACCTAGGGATCTCCAACAAGGAAAATACATAGGCTCCCTCATCCAAGGTAGTATGATGGATTTTCTTTCCCCCAACCAAAACTTGAATTTGGAATGCTAAGTGGTGGGAGAGCCTCTCCATTGGTTGACAACATGGTTCTATGTTGACTTGGACAGTTTATTATAAATTCAAGGGATGACATAGCATAAGGTGCTTGCACCAAATCTTCAACAATGTTGTATTTTTGGGCAGTGCAGGCATTTGGATTAAATGTCTCTTTTTGAATTAATCTCTTGGGTGGGTGCAACACTATATCAGAGGTTGGCTTCTCAATATCAAAAGGATTGGAAGATGGAGGAGGAGCAGATGTGGAGGGATGATCAACAAACTTTCCCTTGGTATGATCACTTAGAGGATTGTCACAAGTTTTTTCTCGAGTTGTCACTTTAACTTATTTAAACATGTACATGTTGGAAGCACTCATGGAAGCATATCCATAGTGGTAATGACCCGTGTTTCCCCATTGTGGAGGGGTAGAATTTTGCAACAACCTCATGATGAGGTCAACATTTTGTGTAGTGGTCTTCCTCACAAATCATACAAGGAGACTTAGGTTTCCTAGTCAATTGAGTATCAACAGTCTTTTGATTACCTTCTCGTTAGAAGATTTCTTGGATTTAACCTTTTTTTTCTTCTTACCCACTGGTTGAGGAGATGAATAGGATCAGACCACATTCACCTCAGAGGTTTGAGAAGGAGAAGAAGCAGTTTGGCATCCGAAACAAAACTTGGTTCTGGAGAAGTTTTTTTTATCCTTCAACGGACAAGGAGCGTTAGGGATCATATCGTGAAGTGTGCTAGACTAGGAGTAGGATAAGTCCAAATACTCTGCACGACTGATAGCCTACTTCTATGTAAAAACGTTTCCCTTAGTAACATCATAGGTGATGGGAGGAAATTGAGACTTTGTAAACCAATCCGCGAGGAGTTGGTTTGGAATGGGAGCTTTCATCAAGCGTCTTCACCGTCTCCACTCATGACTATGATCATATATATGGGTGGAGTAGGATTTATGGAGTGAGGTAAAAGGCTCGGTACCGGTATCATACCATATAGGTAACTGAAAATGCGTCAGAAAAAACATGGCAAGAGAATTAAAGTCGACAAAGGAGTTACGTCGCAGCTCAATATACCATTTTACTGCGACACCTGTAAGTGTTCTAAAAAAAAGCCTAATATAGATGGAATCATCCATCAAAGAGTTAGAAGAACACCATAAATGAAAATTCATAACATGATTATTAGGATATCCCCCTAGTTTTTCGTAGAATTTCAGAATGTCGGACAGTAATTTGGCAGGGATGGTGGGCCAAAATAGAGCATGTTGGATGGGATTGTTGGTTAAACATGACAGGTTTGACAGATCTAACATAGAGAAGAATGAAAGTTTTCAATTATCCTATAGATACTGGTGGTAATCATATGGCATGGGAACACCAGTAGGACCGTATCTAGGTTGCGAAGAGATAACAATGCTAGATGGTCCTCCCATATATGATGGATTCCCAGGTTGTCCACTCATGAAAGGGGGTTGTACTGATTGTCTGCCCATATGCTGTGACTAGACATATGGACGTCCTACGTACTGTGATTAACCTAATGGGACCCCCATGTATTAATATTGAAGGTACTGTTGCATTGGAATGATGGGGTTTATGGATTGAAAGGAAAAAGTTCCTTGCGGAAGAATGCCCATCAGGTTGGGTTGACCCCACAAAGGGTTAACAGTTCCTGGAAATGGATTTCTAGGATACAAGCCAGTGGTAGTAGGGATATAAGGACTAGAATAAGTAGAGTTCCCCTCAGGAAGTTTGATGTTGCAACCATGATGCAAGGATTTTAATGACGGTAGTGACCAATTCTTTTGTGTGATGGCCACTTCCAAGAGGTATACTCCCAATCTCATAAGTTTTATCTCTGATCATTCCTTCGTTAGAAACATTGTGTTGAGGTTCCCGAGGGTCACGTTCCATACCTTGTATATTGTGAAATCTCTGATCCTAAGGCCAACGAAGAAAGTTAAAGAAACACACCACTAAGCAAACTAAAAGTAATCAACCAAGCAACAATAGGTTCACGGATCTTTCAAATATGGGATGTCAAGCCGTCAACGAAGAAATGAGAAGAAATTACCCTGAACTCCATGTAACAATCCTTCTTAGCATAATCAACCCTCGCTTTCGCGAGATCACCCTCCAAGGGTATTTATAGTGTGATATGACATCTACCCTAGGTACTGTGGGAATCCCCCCATAGTCACATCTGTAGATACCCAGGAAAGTCCACTAAGGTTACCAACTCATATTCAGCCTTCGGGTGGGTACAGTCGACAGTCGGGACCGAACGTATGGGCAGGATATCAAAGTCTGAAGATCTTCAAGAGAACTGAAGACAAGTAGACCGGTAAGAATCCTGAGGACCCCGAACAAATTCAGAATTCACGAAGCATCAAGACCAAATGAAACTAGTGGTTTCTCAAGAAAAACCCCCAATATACGTTCGTTTCACTACGATTGGTCAAGATTTGGAGGGGTAATCTTCGCTTCTCTTCTGCACATGACCTCGTGTTTAGCCCCTGTGTGAGAGGTGTTTCTTGACTATGCTTATAAAAAACTTGTATTTGTACACTCGCTAGTGTTCTACAGTATTTTTAGTAGTCTTGGATAATTTACTCACTTTTCCTAGTCCAAATACCCTAATCCTGTGCTACTATTGGTGTGTTAAAACCAAAAAATGTTCTAGTTGATTTTATTAGTGCGTGATTGGTTTTAATGGATTTTTACTCAAAGGGTTCATGGAGATGAAACTAATGATGTAAGAGAGACTCAAAACTGATTTTGTTCTTTTCGATGAATTCTATGTATGGGAAGGAGAAGAGTTTTATTCTTCTTAACACAAGCAAGAACTCAAAACTATGCAAATTTCAATTTCAGGGATCAATATGATGCCAAACAACCAAGAAGATGTTTCCAAAAACCAAAATGCATACATAAACTAGCTCTTTTTCCAAACATATATCAAAACCAATTCCTAAAGAATGGAAAAAAAATTCTTCGTTTTACTATGCATGCAAACTTTTTTGCTTCTTATCTTTCAGGAGAAATGAAAGAGATCTATGTTTGACATAGATAAAGACAATGAAAAAAAATTAATCAAACAAAGTGCACTCAAAAATATGAGAACTGAAAGAAAACAAGTGTGAGATAACATGTTCAATCAAGGACTCAAAAATGAAAAGGAGAATGAAGACACACACTCATGAAAAATCCTTAGAACATGAGCAACAAAAATGAGGTTATGGTAGATGAGAGAGTCCTAATCATACAGAAAAGAGAGATGTTTCAATGAAGACGAAAGGGATCAAAACCAATCAACCAATGAAAACTAAAAATAAGGAAAGGAAAATGAGTGATAATGTAAAGTTCTCAGCCAAGCACAACTAGAAACAAACTAGGTGTTTCTGGGATAAAAGACTAGGCAATCTTCAAGCACACAAGTGGACTGAAAAGAGGATGAAAAATAAAACAAACAAAACCTCTTAATAAAAGAGATGATAAATATCATCAAACCATATGGATATGATCACAAATACTAAAAAAAAACCTCAAACAATCACAGAGAAATTGAGCAAAATTTGAGAAAAATCTGAAAACAAGGCTCATAAACTAGTTTGCTACAGTAGGTCACTCTGTTCGAAAGGAATACATGGTGTCAAAGGGTGATGGTTTCTTCCAAATGGATTAGCAAAGGGTGTCCAGTTCACTTTGTGGTAGTTAGACAGGGGGTGAAAAAATGGTAATGGTCACTCTGATGAGGTCATGTAGGCTCAAATTTTCCAACATTTCTCAGAAAAATCAAGGTTTTGATGAGTAGAAGGGTGCCAAAGGAAAAGAAGTAAGGTGTAGAAAAATTAAAAGGGTTAAAAGGGCTATAAAACTAGGAATAACTAGAAATTTATCCTTAGTATGTTCACCAATTTACTGTGGTGAGAATTCTCCCCCTGCAGACAGGTTGAGTTCCCCTCACTTGGGTTTCCTACAAGTGAGACAACCTCTAAAAAATGGACACTAACATCCTCCTAACAAACCATTCTATTTTCTTGTGAGAGGGTTGAGAGAGAAGGATAAGAGGTGTGTGTACCTAGTTTCTAACGTTTTCCCTCATCGCTTCGATGATTAAGCTCCAATCCAAGTAGCTCCCTCACGAAGTCAAACATGTAAGAACATAAAAACATTCTCCTACTACAATCTATGATTAGGTAATAGAAACCCTACCTATTTATAACTTACATGAAGTAATCAAATATACAAGAAATGAACAAGAAAGTATAAGAGAAATAGGCTAAGTTCTTATATTCAATGAAAAGAAAGAAGTTTACAACCTGATGATGCTGCAATCCTCCAAGTTTATTTCTTCAACCCTTGAACATGAATCCAAATCAACTTCTTCACATAAAAAAAGGTTTGGCACTCCTTGACAAGATCATAAGTTTGGTATGCTTCTTTTCCATCCCCCCTCTCACTCTGAAATGGCCTGGTTATAGAGATGCATAAAGGGTTAACCACTAGGGTAAATCAAGAACATAGTTGAGGATAAGGTGGATTAGGTTAGGATTTGAGTTATCTTCATGGTTATTCTTGCTCCTGAGATAGGATAGAAAGAGGATTGAATAATATATTGATGCAAACAAGAAAACAAACCAAGAACCATCCAGTAAGTCCTCGAAAGATTGCCCCTAGATTCATGGGATGTGAACAAATTTGCATGGTTTCTCCCATAGAAGGGTAGACAAAGTGACCTGGTCACCCCCCTAACACTATGTTAATGGGATGGTCGCTCCCCCTGAGTGAAAATGGGAGTGACCATGGTCAAATGAAGCCAGGACCGAGTGAAAAAGGCCAAATTGTCAGGGTTTGAAGGAGTCTTCTTCTTCTTGATTCTCAAGGGGATGTAATGGATCATTCATGCATGGAGTTTAGGTGGAAAAACTTAGGAAAAGTGTGACAAATAAGGTATGATACTTAGTATAATGGACCATGGCATTTGCGATATTAACGTCATCGAGGAGAGTGAAGTTGTTGATACTGAGAGGGGGGTGAATCAGTATCAAGTACAATTTAAAAACCTTTTTCAACTTATACTTAAACCATTAAATTATATCCAATGAACAATGAGCAATAGTATAAGAGTTACACCAATACACCACAATACACCATGCACAATATATGAGAAATAATCAATAGTTTTTGTTCAAGGGAAGTAATGACTTCCAAAGGTAGCTACAGCTTCCAAATG
>ML825782.1:0-13476 GCA_009831015.1 Picea engelmannii | reverse complement strand
CAGAAAGGAACTAAGTGCTTTGTTCTCTGTTAGATAGAGCTTATTGTTTTCTGCATTATTTCTTTCATGAAAGAGTGTTAGTACTGAGTCTCTGTTTGAGAGTAAGGGTCCTGTTCTCTGATTACAAGATAGTTGTTCTTACCGATTGCAATGTTATTTTAAATGTAATCCAGGATTCTTAATTTGAACTATAAAGAATTGCAATAGGGAGATTTCTTTCCTGTGATACAATTCAGAGCTTCAGTTCATTTCAGCAGGTTAGATAGAATGATTTCTTTACTACAACACTAAGTGCTTTTGGAATTGAGCATATATAGTGCGCAGCTATCTTTGAAACAAAAGACTTCCCTGGGTTGATAATTTATGTTTCACTTGGTTGTTTGAAATTAATTAAGCAATTATAGTGACCAACACTAACCCTGTAGGGATTTGTCCCTATTGGTCGGTTGCTAGCCCTGTCGGGGTTCGACGGTTGCAAATCCGAACGGTTTGACATTACTGTAGCGTCGAGGCACGAAATACAAAGAGGCACTACATTTATACAAACCGTGATCATGACCTGCGATCACATGGGAATGGAGAAAAGCGAGAGTGGTGGAATCGATGATGTCGTTAAAAGCGATGTGGACCCTCATGAATGTACCACGTGCCACCGTAGTTGTGGGTAACCACTATGGTATGTAGGCCCGGAAGGTGGAGTAAGTTGGAATTTCGGAAGTCGGGGGTTGGAAAGGAAAGCAAGTTTGAAAGCCTCGTGGGCCGAAACCCCGAAACCCGAAGTCTCGAAATCCCGAAGTGTCGAAAATGAAAGTTTCGAAAACCTGAAAATTGCAGAGCCGAATGAGAGATCAGAAAACTTATTTGAATCGAAATGTCTTTTGTTTTGTTCATATTGGCTTATAAATGTTGAGGATTGTTCCAGAAGGTTTAATGGCCTGAAAAACCTCGAATTTAATTTCACAGTGCATGTGAAGAGTTCAACGGAGGTCAGGACTCCAGTTAAACAACGCCGAGTATGGAGTGGAGAAAGGTGCAGATTACCCCCGAAACAGAAGACGAACAGGGAGGAAAGGATGTCAACCTGGGAGTTGAAGGATTGAACTCTAATGGGCATGGAAAAGAGAAGGATAAGGAAGGACACATAATGAAAATCATTGAAGGATTACAAAGAGAGGCCAAGGCTCGCCGAGATGATAGTCAAAAGCTCATGAAAGTTCAGGATCGGCAGGGTGAATTAAACCTAAAAATTTTGAAGAGCCTGGAAAGAATAGAGAAGAAACTCGAGAAGGGAAGAGACTCAAGTACGATGGAGAGTCGCAGAACCCATGGGAGAAGAAGTGGGTCGAGGAGTGGTAGCCGACATCTTAGTTTCTTCCAAAGACATTATGACAGGAAGACACACAGTAGTTCAAGCCCATACCCTACCAGAAAACATAAAAAATCTGGAAAGGAGGAATTAAAAGGGGAGATGAACAAGATTAAGCCTCCAACATTCGATGGAGAACATAAGAAGGAGGAAGATGTCGAGACATGGTTGCTTGGCATGAAGAAATACTTCCAACTGCAGAATTATTCTGCCCATGCAGAAGGAATAATTGCAATGTACCAACTGAAAGGAAAAGCATCCATGTGGTGGGATCAATTTGTGCAAGTGCAACACATCAGAGAGAAAGAGGTCACTTGGAAGGAATTTAAGAGGTATTTCGAGAAGAAATACTTGACTAAAAGACACTATGACAGAAAGATGAAGGAGTTCTTAGAACTCAAGCTAGGCAGCACGACTATTGATGAGTATGAACGAAGTTTACTAGAACTACTGAAGTATGTTCCATTCATCAAAGATGAAGCTGTCAAGATTCAGAGATATCTGAGTGGACTACCACCTTCCATGAGTGACAAGATTCAATATGACGATCCTAAGACCATGGAAGAAACCATAAGAAGGGTGAAATACTTGTATGAACAGAAAGGAGAAAAGCCTATCCTTCGGAAGGCTTGGAATGATCAGAGGAAGTTTAAGAAGGAACAAAGACAAAAGGGAAACAAGCCTCCCTTTTTTAGAAACAGTCCTTGGGGACAGTCATCTTTTAGAGAGCCCAGGAAAGTTGAAGGGAGTGGGCAAGTGCCAAGACCACCACCTATGGAGTGTTGGGGTTGTAAAGGGAATCATAGGTACAAAGACTGCCCCCACCGAAAAGACAAAGAAAGCATTGTCCATACTGTTCAGCAAGCTAAAACAGTGGAGGATATGGGCAGTAGAATGCCGAGGATCTACGCAGCCCTGGACAATAAGCAAGCAGAATTTCAATCGCACATGATTGAAGTGGAAGGTACGATCAACAACCGACCACTTGGTATTTTAATTGATTCAGGGGCTAGCCATAGTTATGTAGATCCTAGAGTGGTGGAAAGTTTGCATCTAATGAGAAGCAAACATGAGAAGTCTTGGTTAGTGCAGTTGGCCACAAGGACCAAGAGGAAGGTCACTGAATTGGTTAAGTCATGTTCAGTGGACATGAAAGGAATGATCACTAAGGCTGAATTGAACATTCTGCCTTTAGGCTCATACGATTGCTTAATTGGGATGGACTGGTTGGACCAGCACCATGTCCTTGTGGATTTCCATAACAAGAGGTTTACTTGCCTGAATGAAGAGGGAAATCCAGTAACAGTCCAAGGAATTCCCAAAGCTGTGGCTGTTAGGGAAATCTCAACCATGCAGCTGAAGAAATGTTACCGGAAAGGATATCAATTATTTGCAGCTCGGGTTGAAGAAGCATCCTGAGATGTAGTATCAAATCTGGAAGACCACCAGGTTCTCAAAGAATTCAAAGACATATTTCAGGAGGTACCTGGACTACCTCCGAAGAGGGACATCAGTTTTTCTATAAATTTGATGCCTAGAGCAGCTCCAGTTTCGAAGGCTCCTTATAGAATGAGTACACCAGAGCTGAAAGAGTTGCAATTGCAGCTCGAAGAGATACTAAAGAAAGGTTACATTCGCCCCAATGTGTCACCATGGGGAGCCCCAGTCCTATTCGTGAAGAAGAAATATGGGACATTGAGACTATGCATTGATTTTCAACAGTTGAATAAGGTCACTGTCAAGAACAAGTATCCTCTGCCAAGGATTGATGATCTTTTTGATCAGTTGAAGGATGCAAAAATATTTTCAAAAATATGCCTCGGATCTAGATACCACCAAGTGAGAATAAAGGATGAGGACATCAGTAAGATTGCCTTTAGAACAAGGTACGATCATTATGAGTTCACGGTAGTGTCGTTTGGGCTATCCAACGCACATGTTGTTTTCATGTGCTTAATGAATGGAGTGTTCAGAAATTATTTGGACAAGTTTGTCATAGTCTTCTTGGATAATATCTTCATGTATTCCAAGACAAAGGAAGAACACGAGCAACACCTGAGAATGGTGTTGCAGGTATTGAGAGAACACCAGTTGTACACAAAACTGAGCAAGTGCTCTTTTTATCAAAGAAAGATCCATTACTTGGGACACATTATATCGGAAGAAGGGATTGTTATGGATCCTGACAAAGTACAGGCCATTCGAGAATGGCCAATGCCAAGGAATGTGGCAGAAGTTAGATATTTTATGGGTCTGGCGAGCTACTATAGGAGGTTCATAGCCGGATTCTCAAAGATATCTCATTCTATCACTTCCTTGCAAAGGAAGGAGAAGAAGTTCCAGTGGACTGAAGAATGTGAGAGCAGCTTCCAGCGATTGAAGCAGCTGCTAACTAGTGCTCCAATCCTAAAGATTGCAGATCCAAACAAGGATTACGTAGTGTGCACAGATGCATGTAAGGAGGGGCTGGGAGGAGTTCTCATCCAAGAAGGATTTGTAGTTTGTTATGAATCCCGAAAGTTGAAGGAACATGAGAAGAATTATGCCAATCACGATTTAGAGCTGGCAGCAATCGTCCACGCCTTGAGGAAATGGAGACATTACCTCATGGGCAAGAGATTCAAGTTGAGAATAGACCATAATGGTTTGAAATATTTATTTGATCAGCTGACCTTAAATGCCAGGCAAATTAGATGGCTGGAGTTTATGTGCAAATATGACTTTGATATCAAGCATATCAAAGGGAAAGAAAATAAGGTGGTTGATGCACTTAGCAGAAAAGTACACAAATTATGTACTACAACCATTAGCATGTATCGGACTGAGATGAAAGACAGAATTTTGGAAGCTGCAAATACTGATTTGCAGTACAAAGGTCTTGTAGCAAAGCTACAGTAGTGTGAAGAACCATAGCCCAAGGAAAGTTACACCTTGGGAGATGATGGTTTAATTCTGTATAAAAACAGAGTGTATGTACCCAATGTCCGAGAATTGAAGATGGAAATTCTAAAGGAGATGCATAACGTGACTTATGCTGGACATCCTGGATATCAGAAGACTATGGCAGCAGTCAAAGGCCATTATTTTTGGCCGGGTTTGAAGAAAGAAATCGTTGAATATATCGCCAGATGTATGGAGTGCCAAAAGGTTAAGGCTGAGCACAGGCACCCAACAGGGTTGTTGCAGCCTTTACCCATTCCTGAGTGTAAATGGGGCATGGTAACAATATATTTCATCACCGGACTACCTAGAACAAGCAAGCAGGATGATTCAATCATGGTGGTGGTGGACAAGCTTACTAAAGCTGCCCATTTTATTCCACTGAAAACCACCCACAGAGCAGTTGATGTTGTTGATATCTTTTTAAAAGAAGTCGCACAATTGCACGGAATACCTAAGACAATTGTGTCTGATAGGGACCCGAAATTCACCTCGAATTTCTGGAAAGGATTGTTTAAGGGATTCAGAACGAATCTAAACTTTAGCACAGCATATCATCCCGAGTTTGATGGATAGACAGAGAGAGTAAACAGAGTAATAGAAGACATGCTGAGAATGTATGTGATGGATAAACCATCAAGGTGGGAAGACTACCTGCATTTGGTAGAATTCGCCTACAATAATGGGTATCATGCATCATTGAAGATGAGCCCATTCGAAGCGCTTTATGGAAGAAAGTGCAACACTCCAGTGAGCTAGGATACTCCAGCTGACAGAGTAGTAGTTGGGCCTGAGCTACTCAAAGAGATGGAAGATCAAATGATAAGAATTAAACATAATCTAAAAGCTGCCTAGGACAGGCAGAAAAGTTACGCGGATAGTAATAGAACCCATAGAGAGTTCAAAGTGGGTGACCATGTTTTCCTGAAAGTGAAAACTAACAGGAGTTCCCTGAGGTTGGGAAGTTGCGCCAAGTTGGAAGCAAGATTTTGTGGGCCATTTGAGATCCTAGAAAGGATTGGGCCGATTGCATACATGCTTGCATTACCTGCATCTATGACTGTACATAATGTGTTTCATGTTTCACTGCTTAAGAAATATGTACCTGATACTAATCATGTTATCGATTGGAATGTGATTCAGGTGGAACCAGAAGGTGTCCTACAAGTGCATCCTATACGCATATTGGACAGGAAAAGCAAATAGCTCCGTAATCGAGTCATAGAGCTTGTAAAGGTCCAGTGGACCTGGTATGGTCCTAAGGATGCGACATGGGAGCATGCAGATGTTATGCGGGAAGAGTACCTGTATCTTTTTGAAGATTTTGAAAAGCTTGCAGATGTTGTGTAAAGTTGCACTGAGGACAGTGAAAAAATAAGGGGAGGGGGTTTGTAGTGTCCCCAAGGCCGAGCCCCGTTGTAAACCATGTTCTGAAATGAATTGTAACTATGTGTTATAGGATGGTGAGCCAAGTTTTTTATAAGCTAGAGGCTTATGTGTTTGTTAGGCCCGGGAGCCTGAGTGTTGAAGGCCAGGAGCCTGCTGTTGTAGATGTAATCACGCAGAACAATTAAAAAAATATAAACACCACCATGTGCAGACCGACCATGATGAATGAGTGAAGGGGGACTAAGCATCCATAAGGTGGGCAAGGAATTAGGGGCTAGAAGGTGGAAAAGGGGCTAAGTGTTGAGCCTAGGGGCTAAGCCTAGGGGGCTTAAGCCTGGGAATAATATTTTAATATTATCCCAAAAGACATGTGCATTCTATGTTTTATCCTAAATTTCTAGCAAGGGGAGAACATGCAAGGGAGATTTGTGCTGGTGGAACGCATGCAGTTTCATGGGTGACAAGTGTCAACCCTGATGCATAAGAATAAAATGGCTTGGGTGAGCCGTGAGAAGGGCTCCTTCCCCATTCTACCCAATCGTCTGACCGCGTACGGAGCCCTGGATAGTACTACCAACCCGACTCCTGTAGGGAACCTTCGTGCGTCTCTGTGATTCGAAAAGTCTGTGTCTGGCTCTGAGAAAACTGATGTGTATATTCCCTAAACGAGAATCTTGCGTGGATTTGGGAAAGAGTATTTGTTTGGTTCTGGAAAATTGGTACATCCCTTCTCTATTCTAAACCGGGAAGTCTGAATCGACCCCTACGTGGACGACTCATCACACATCCTTGAGAATCCAGAATGTGAGTCTATTCCGTGTTGCCAAATTGAGAAAACAGAAGTGTCTTGTCCCTGCTAAGCCTGGTTATACTGTTGCACCTGTCTGGAGCTTCCCTGGGGTGTTTGTGTCTGGATTCCTGTGGATTGTTGTGGATGTGTAGTGTTTGAACCTGTGTGGCTTGTTGGCCAATTTGTACAGCACTCTCTCTAGGTGAGAGAGGTGGTTGAAGTTGGAAGAACAGGTTGTTGGACCTGTGAGCGACTCTCTCTAGGTGAGAGAGTGCACAGAGGAAGGAGAGCACTCCTAGAAGGAACCTTGTAGCTGCCATAGAGCCCAGAGACTTCCGGTCCAGCCTGTTCTTGTAACCCAAGGCAAGGGAGATTAGCAGCCGAAGGACTGTCCAGGTGACAGAGAAGGTGTATACTCCTGGGGTGGAACAGGCATGTGGGGAATGAGGGTCTGTGGGTAGTGAGCGTGGGAGGTTCCTTGGAGAGAATCCCTTCCTAGTGGTTGTGTGTTGTTTTCCCTGTAACCTCAGTCTAGCCTAGGATTCCTTGTCTTGGGGTGGAGCTTAGTCCCAGCTCAGGGGTGACCCACTGTTGAGCTGATGAGAAGTGTGGTCTAAGGCTGGGAGGTTCGTGGAAGGCCTGCACTTGGTTGGTGGATTCTACCACTGTTAAAAGATAAGTATTTTATTATGTTTCAATCATGTTTTGCATGACTCTACTTCTTATGTTATCATGATTTCCACTATGTATATGAATTAAGATGGAAGGCTATGGATTGTTAATTATAGCATAAATAATATGTTTTACTCTGTGCTTAAATGAGTTTAATTGTTTAAATCTGTGTGCATTCTATAATACCTGTATGAGTTATGTTTAGAGTGGTGTTATAACCTTCTCTTAATAGTGATTAAACCTTGGTAGCCAGAAATGGGGCGCTACAAGAAGCCATCGATTGATTTAGCTCAAATGTTTCACTTTTTTCTAATTCCATCTGTGTATTTCTTTCTTGTAGCGAGCCCATTATTTCACCCAATTCTCCATGCCTTTATATATTGTTTTCTATGTTTATTTCAATTTTCCTTTATTAGGATTTGATTGATTCCACCTATATATTGATACTTGTTATCTGCCTCTTTCCAATTCCATCTGTGTAATTATTTCTTGTAACAAACCCATTTTTTTACCCGATTTTGCATACCTTTGTATATTGTTTTCTATGTTAATTTCAATTTGTCTTTATTAGGATTTGATTGATTCCACCTATATATCGATACTTGTTACCTTCCTTTTCATTTCCTAAGCCTCTTTTACAATCCTCCTTTCTCGTTCTTTCCTCCAACCTTCTCATATCAATGCATATAATGAGAAACAATCCTAAGTTCCTCAATGTTCCTTTTACACCTTCAAATGCCTATGCATAAATCATATTTCTTGTAGATAGCACATCAAGTTGACTGTCCATGTGAGTTTTCCATGGTCCAATTCCCCAAACCATATTTATGGATGCAATGTTGAGCCAATTATTCTTTCTCCTTGACAAAATTTTCTCCAAGCCTTCACCATGAAAATGTGTTACTAAGGAAGCGAGAATAATTTTAGTACTTGGAGTCCTCATTCAAAAATCAAAGGTTTCTTTGAAAATGCATGAACTGAGTACTCTCTAGGGGTCTACCAGGATTTTATTCCACACATCAAGGATGAAAAAAAATAGGGAAACCATGATAGTCTTCTAGCAGGGTCAAGGAGTTATACCACATGCACTCGACCATCTAAAATTCACCAATATGAAATGAAATGACACCTGCAGAGATTTGATCATTGGAAATATGAAGGCCTAGATCTTTAATGGCCAAGTATTATCCAACATTTATTATTTCCATGTATTCATCAATTTCACGGCTCTCAATATTAATGTTTTTCATGACATATGTTTCATGCAAGCTGACACGATATAAGCCCCCCCTCCCCCCATTTATTCTTAGAAATCCTAGATGGAGGTTAACCACTTCATTGGATTGTTTGTTTGCAAGAGTGTTGTTGTGTCTTAGAGAATAATAGAAAACAATGGATTCAAATATTTTCACTAGCCTTTGAGCTCTATTTATTAGCCTTCTTAGCTAAGGATCTGGAGGTAATAAGAGATAGTACATGTGACAAATAATTATTATGGAATATCCAATCATAAATACCCATATTATTTCATTATGTTTCATAATATTTAGAACTTTAATTAAGGATAGAACCTTTGCTTTGTTATTCACGACCTTACTTATCCCCTAGGAGTAGTCAAATTCTTGTTATTGTCTGAGATCAATAGTGATCCCCCTACACATATCACTCTTGGGTTTCCTTTCAAGGTTCCATCAAAGAAAAGTATGTGTTGCTCCCTATGGAGGATAATGAGGAAAGGACATGGTTCAAGCTTAGACACAATTCACTTTGGTCAAAGACTTGGCACATTGCAAGCACCTCAATAGTTTAGTTGTACTTCAACAACAATAAGATAACATATATAAGAGGCTAAAATGAAACTTAGGGTAAAATGAATGTTGTATGGGATTTTGGGTTCAAATATGGTCATATGAATGTCTATAATCATGATTATATATGCTCCGGTGATTAATTTTTACTTGGCCCTAGGTGTCCACGTGTCTTATGGTGCATTTATTGTTTTAGTTGATATGTTTGAGTGGACTCATCATATATTACTATGTGTCAAGTGGACATTAATGATAATCCACCTATTCTGGTTATGGACATAGTGGCCATTAAAAATGATGTGTTTGTATGTCTTATTTGACAGTAGTAATTTTTGCATGAGGTTGTCCTAATCATAGGGAATCATTTGATCGATAAGATAATAGTTAATATGATAATAAATTGGTGATTGAGGTGATGTGGATTTGGTTAGTATTGACAATGGTCATTTTATATCAAAGTCTAGAAGGTCGGTGGTCATGGACACTTGAGTATGAGACACAACACAAACAATGACAAGTAGAATACAAGAAAATGGGCTTGGATATGTGGTTGAATCTTGTTTTGGCCAATGGTTGACTTGTAATCAATTCATATATAATGGAGATGATTATTTCATAGTGGATTTTCTCTTCACACTCAAGTTCCCTCCATATATTTGGTGTTTTTTCCTCATGGTATATTGCTTTTTGTGTCTTTGTTTATTTAAAGTTAGGCTTAAACTATCTCATAATGATCATTTTTTAGTTTGAGATGGTGTTTGCGCTAACACATTATTAATTTTAAGATTAAGTTTGGACATGGATTTTACATTGAACATCATCAAGATTAACACAACCAAAACCTAATTGATGATGCTAAAATAACTAAAATGGTTATAGAAGTGGCTAAAATATTTAAAAAATGGGTTACAAGGTTAGAAAGGGTGAAATAAGTCTCAACCAAGTTGAACTCCTCCAAAATGCTCTCTAAGATATATAAAAGTGTATTAAGTATGAATATATGTATATATTCATCCTCAAACTTAGTTATGATTAAGTGACAAAGTCCAAACTTTAATTTTATATTTGTCCCTTTAGAACACATGGATCATATATATATATATATGATGAAGTTGTGAAGGTTCAAAGTTTTTTCCACCCATATTGTGCAATCAGTTAACTAAATCCAAAGTACTTAATTAAAATTGTCTCTCCCCTTACCTCTACACAAAATAAAGGACCCTTAATAATAAAGGAAAAACTTGATTTGGGACTAGGCACTTTGAGGTGAAACATGTCAAGTATACCTTTCCCCTATAATTGAGGGGTATGACCTTGTGGATGAATTTATCCCATACCATATCTTATACACATGAAATAAATTAAAGGTAAGAAATAGTTTCGAGTACTATGGAGACACGGACACATAATCACATTAAATGATAACTTCTTTTAATCACATAAAATCATGTCACCGCTACTCAAGATTGCCACTATGTGTCCATGAAGGATATAATTATAGATCAAACTAGTTACAACATTCCTTTATGGGGTAATTGTTTTCTACCTTTAAGTAAATTTAAGAGTTTTTTTTTCCTTGGAATAAGTACATTCATTCTCTTAATGCTTACCTTCAAGAAAGTACAAGTGTTTATTCCCCTTAGAGTAAGCATTGTCATTCGGTGCAAGTGTTTTTCTTTTGTTTTAGGCAAGTATTATTATTTCACATTTAGAGCATGTCCTTTATTCCAAGTAACAATGCATAGGTGGCTAAACATGTTTCAATTAATTTTTGATTTAATAATTTTATAATAATTTATTCACATGTGTTTTCATTTTCATCGATAAATTAAGTTTCTTAGGCTAAATAACCACTAATCCAAAGGGAAAATACTTATGTCATAAATCTAAGTTAAATGCACATATATATGGGAGCAAGTTAGATAAAATTTAGGAATTAACACATACAAATTGCAACAATGTTCCCTAACTTAAAAACCCATGTTGCATTATCATTCAGTTACAACAATGTTATCAATGGTATGATTGAACCATGCCATCTAACATTCTTAGTGTGCGGCCCAAATTATACATGTATGTTGCACATGCTCACCCACACATTAGTCATGTCAAATAATAAAATACATTATTATCATAATATTATGAATCTATACGTCGTCATGCCAAAGTGTTCACCAAAGAGTCTTACTATCCAATCACATAAATAATCCTAAAACTAAGGGGTGACATCTCCCACTCCATACACAGGGAATCACCATTGATGTTAAAGAGAACTCAAAAAAATTCAATTCACACTACTCATTTCCAATAATACTCAAACACTAGGCATCAACACTTCCCATAGATGTAAGTAATCCATTTCTAAATTCAAGCATAAGTTCAATAAAATTTAATATAACATTGATTGATAATATTTAAGAATCATCACCTAAAGTGAGATCTGGGTAGCTACACCTCCATTAAGGATTAGTTACACCTAATTAATAACTATAATCACCTACATTGGGGATTAGGTTAACTATACATCCATTAGCATTTAGCCATGATCATATTAGTACCTAGATATCAACACAATTAATAGAGATCGAGTTATATTTGTTAGACATTAGATACTCCCAAATCAATAATCATGGATCATGTACTTTAGCTTAAGTAAATTTAACAAAAAATGTGTACCTATTTGTTATAACCAAATTAAACATGCTTACATATTCCAAATATCAAGGATCAATGCCTTTCATCTAGGATTAAGCACTCTCTACTATGTATGGTTTCATAACACCGGGATCAATATCTCCCTCAATATTTGATACTTCCTTTAATATTTAATATCAATGTAACATATAAATTGATGACATTCAAATTTTATCAATATAACGAATAACTATTTATTATTTGATTAAAAAATTAGGTAATATTTCCAAATGTCAATAATTAAGTTTCACATTCACAAGTTTCATGAATTCAATGGGTGATTGAGTTTCATTCCATTCTATCAAGCAATCAAGTGTTGTTTCATTTATCATGCTAAGTCTATAAATCATGGAGTACCCAACTAAGTACCATCATGAGCTTAATAATTGCCACAACTAAAAATCATGCCCCCACCAAACTAAGTGTCATCAAATTATCCAAGTACCATTCCATCCTAAAACCATCAAGCCAAAACAAATTAAATGGCATCTAACAAAGCCAATATCATCTAGTCACAATTTATCAATCCAACACCATCATTGTTCAAGTATTGTAAACCAAAACAATCAAGTTTACAATTTATCAATCCAACACCATCAACCAAAACAATGAAGTGTATTATTCTCATCTAATGACAATTTATTAATCTAACACCATCATTGTTCAAGTATTATTAAATTAGGTGTCCTTCCATCAATCAATTAAATATTGTTCCATTCATCCATTAATATCACCAAAACAATCAAGTGTATTCACCCATTCATATCATCGAATTAAACTAAGTACTAAATAATTAAATATTGCTTAACCCTTTAAAATAATCAAATTACTAAATAATTAAGTATCACTCGAACCATCAATCAATTAAATATTATTCCATTCATCCACTAATATCACCAAAACAATCGAGTGTATTCACCCATCAATATTATCAAATTAAACTTACTACTAAATAATTAAATATTGTTTAACCCATTAAAATAATCAAATTACTAAATAATTAAATATAACTCAAACCATAAAAATAATCAAGCACTTTTTAACCATTTATCAAGTTGAATACCTCCAATCCAATAATATCACCAAAATGATGAAGTGCCCTTCACCCACTAGCATCATCAAACTAAGATAATTGCATTTCTTAAACATTTATCAAATTAAATACCGTAATTAAAAATTAAGAACTATGAAACGATACTGCAAAATGATTTCACGTATTAGCATAAGGTTATTATACACGTTTTGAATGTATATAAAAAAAATAAAATTTAACATGGAGATTCATGTATTAGCATAAGGTTATTATACACGTTTTGAATGTATATAAAAAAATAAAATTTAACATGGAGATTCATAAGTTTAATTTTTTTCTCTTTTTGAGTAATAGGTTGAATTGTAATTAGAGGTAGTATCTAGTTTTGTGTATGGAATTGAGGTTATAAGTTATTAAAAATTACATGACCACACTAAGATAGCTTCAAATATGATCACAAGGGTTATTGGCTTTCTTATGTATGTTATCAAGGTTGAAACCACTTTTTGATTCTGGAATAATACCTAAAACTACTTCTTATTGGCTTAGATCTCATCTTCTTCAAACGTAAGGAAACAAGTTAACGACCCAAGACCCAACAACATATGGCAAGGGTGAAAGTCTTCCCCCTTACAAACCACCAACATATTATTTCATATGGTGTGGTTTTCCTTAAATAATAGTTATTAGTCAACCCACATTCACAAATAATAGCCAATAATAGTTGTTCTCACTACCAATTGATAACTAAATTATAATAATTTTTATCATCTTTACAAAAAAA